>JAWPHD010010229.1:0-95873 GCA_037043455.1 Cyrtodaria siliqua | reverse complement strand
TATGGATATAGAAGTATAACAACTATCTGTGAAAGGGTGTTGTTAGGTATTGTTGTAGCATGGTCACTGAATTTCTTTTGTATTTGTGCAGGTGTAAATCCTTCAATTGAAAATAACACCTAATGGTGTACTCTATCAGTTATTGGAAGTTAGAGAGTATGGCAGACAGCTGAACTGGACATGCTGCAAAACAAATCTCGTTGGTTGATTTAACCTCAATGTTTAAATCAACCAACTCCATGAGTCCATACTTGTATCTATTACTTAAACCATAACATTAAATCATCTTTCAGACATATCAACAAATATATTAGGATTAATTTTTTTTTTTATCGAGTTCAATCTTGTGTAAACTTCACCGAATACAACTTGTCATTGCCCCAACGTACATTTAATCAAGTGGTAGAAAGGGTGTTTTTTCCCTTCTTGAGACATTAAAACCTTATGAAATTAAAGATTTTCTTTTCAAAAGAGCTTCTTTTTTTCCCCCATAAGGCAGAACTGATATCAACATTTTTGGGAATACCCTTTTTCATGGGCAGGTAGGGTAATGGCAAACAAAACAATTTGTATGAATGGCCTTGCAACACAACAATAGTTGATCATCCTTCGTTTATTCCCACCTCATTGATATTGGTAAGCCATATATTATGCATAAAGGTGACTATTGTACCGATTAACTCGTCCGTTATCTGGAGCTCGAGATAGCTATCTAGTTCTTTAGCTACACAACAACAAACTCAATACATCTAAGCGTTCGATGATGTCAGATACTGGATTTAGAAATGAGATTTGAAATACTTACTGTGTTCTCAAAATAAACCATGAAAGAAAAGTATCATCATTGTGAATACCAATAATATAATTAACAAGAGGATCAACTTCTCCACAGTTACTAATACTGTGCCAACTATTAAATGCCACACGAAGAAGTGCAAATATTGCCATCTTAGTCATGTTAGTAGCAATTTTACCAAATATCAAAAGTAGAAGGTGAAGAAAAATTAAAGGCCATCCGTTTTCTTTGTTCTTGTTTTTAGGGTAAAACGTTTTGCGTTCAGGGCGAAATCAGCGGGTTGTTCGGTCGATGTTTTTGTGTAGACGCTCTACCCACAAAAAAACTGACCCTAGACGAGTGTTTTATTGCAAATACGGAGATCAATTATTTTTCTGTCCGTCGTTAATTTATGTATAGAAAACACGTTCGTCATTAAGTTATGTATAGAAAACAAGCTGCAACTAGAACTATAACTGATGGTGAATTTTTTTTTTAAGTAAAACAAAGGTCCATAATTCTGTAAAAAAATAATAAAAAAATACACAATTGAAAAACCGATGATGCAGAGACACATTATATCACCTGTGAACTGTATGTCAAGTGTAATAACAATGCATGAAAAGTTTTTTGAATTGAAAGCCACATGAAGTTCATTATAGAGTGAAAAATTCTAAGTCTAATAAAGGGCCATAGTTCTGTAATAAATTAGGCAATCAATGATGGATGATATAAGGGACATAAGGTCATCAGCTGTATATTCAGGGCCTTTTTCCTTCTATAATAGAGGCCGATATTCGGTGACTTCCCAATTGCAAATAGCCTCTTTTTTTCCCAATTTTGGTGAAAGAATTTCCCAAAAATACAATGCTGAAATTCCCAGTATGTTGACATATGATTCTCCCGAAATCTATTTCACACGTTCAGTTAATAAAACTACATTCTTTAGCAGCGAAGGAAACCAAAAGCAGGCTTTTTATTGGCTTACCGAAATAAATATCGATTCAGAATGACTCGGCACTGCACTGCAGTCCGCTTATGACCGAGATGTTACGATCTCTTGGCGCCATTTGTTTTGTTTAATGGAGAGAACGTGAACCGAACAGAGTTATTTTACGCGATTTATTAAACTGCATGTAGACTTGGCGCGGTCGTCATTTCCTTATTATTTAATATGGAATCGTTTGAAATGTTTTATAATTATTTTTTATAAAAACTTAAAATTGATAAAAAAAAAGAAGTTTTTCTTAACCAAACACTGTAGAACATATTCTAACACGGTTGTCGTAAACAATATTTGAAAAAAACAAGTACACCGTAAACAAAATGCGAGTAAAAAATCTCGAAAAGCGGAAAATACTACAGAAAATCTGTTAAAAGGGCTGCAGATGATAAAGGCCAGAGCAGCCTTTTGACCTTTGGTGTTAAAAGGACAAATTCCTTGACAACACAACTTGCCAAATCTCCGCCTACTGAAGTGCCGGGTCAGTCGGACTCGCAACTTACGACGCAGAGCACCGCTGTTGTTGAGCGTTCTTTCAGCCTGATGAATGACCTATGTACATTTCTGAGGTCTTCATTGAAGACAACAAACTTGGATGCTCTGATGAGGATTAACTGTGTAAACCCCCAAGAGGAGGACTTTGATCAAATTGTTGATGACTTTAAGGACTTCAAGTCCAGACAGTTACCCTTGTAAATGATGTTAAAATTAGAAGTGTCCTATTATACCAGTCCTGTTTTAGTGTTAAATAATTTTGTTTTCAATTATTAAATTGATGCAACTTTCCATTTACTGTATGTATGTAGACTGCCATTTGTTTATTGATGTATCTTGAAAGTCAGTCTACCTTTTCCCAATTTGGCCGAAAATCGCGCTTGAATTTCCCAAAATGAAAGGCTAAGGCCCCTTCCCAATATTTGGAAAAAAGGCCCTGATATTAAGTCTGGGAACAATCAATTTGAAAAGGCTTGAGAAAAAATGTGTTAACTGGTCATTCATTAATATACAATATTAGGAGTGAAAAATGCTAAGTCCAACAAAGGGCCATAATTGTGTAATACATTAGGCAGTGCTCAAAGAAAATTATTTTAAGAGACAGGCCCAGGGCTTGTTGCTTCTGAAAATGGACAGGCCCCGATTTGAAATGGACAGGCCCTGATTTGAAATGGACAGGCCCTGATTTAAAATGGAAAGGTCCAATATTTTTTTCTTATTGGAAATGTGTCTTTATTCACTTTTATAGCACACATTTGTTACGTATGTATTAATCAAGCTCAGAACCTCCTCTGACTAGATTTTTCTTTTTGCTACCACTTTATGCTCCCTGGTCAGCGGACTTATTTACCATTTCGTTTAAAATGTTAGAATAGAATATTACATAGTAATTTATAACCAATGCAAAGGAGAGTACTAGCACTTTTGCCAAACGATAATAATCAGAGCCGACTTGGTGAAACTGGAGCTTAACTTGGAGCCACATTTTTAATCAGGTTTTATGAGACTATCAGAGCCTCCTCTGGCTATATTTTTTCTTTTCTTCACCACTTTCTCCAAGTAAAGAATTAGGAGCCTAGACTAGAATTCATTTAAAAGTAGGATTCCAGGAACTCCTTACACCTTAAAAAAAAGAATAGAAATATACTTTATATCTGTATTTATACATATACAGTTTATATATTTTTCTTTCCACCAACATGTATTTGTAAAGGACAGTTTTTCTTATTTGATTATGTAAAAAAAAAAAAAAAAAAAATCCGAAATTATGTACCATCCGAACTACTATGACACCGCACTTTTACGGCCCGAACATTTCACAAACATTCAATCGAAATACCACCAAAAACGATTTTTTTTCCATGCATTAGTGTGTTTTTAATGACAAAACGGTATTTCTTATCACAAAGGAAAGAAAACACAACCCTAATAGCAAAATAATGAGTTTTATGTCAACAATTGTCGACCTCAAAGTTGTGACAAACTGCCGACACGAAGCCAGGCAAAATATTCGAACTTCTTATTGTTTCAATGTGTGTATAACACACTTTAATTACTTTATTGCAAGTGTTTTCACAGTTCACAATACACATGGAGTATTTTGTCTTGAGGAACTTGAGCTTGAGATCCAGTAAAACTGATTTATTTTTTGTTGTTGTTTTTTTAAGACAGGCCCGACGGGCTCCTCGTCTGCAAAATGAGACAGGCCCGGAATGGATTTCGAGGAGCCCCGGGCGTCGGGCTATCCTATTTCTTGAGCACTGTTAGGCAATCAATAACGGGAGATGTAGATGGGACATCAGGTCATCAGTTGTCATGAGTATATGAAGTTTGGGAACAAACCATTCAAAAGTGTTTGAGATATGCAAGTATTAAAAATGTGCCATGCAACGCGATAAAAATGTGTTATGTGACGGGACGCGACAAGACTTTACAGACAACGTGATACCTATAAGCCCCCACTTCACCTTGTGGAAGTGGGGGTATAAAAAAGTTTACACCCACATACCTTTAGTAAAATTATGGGGAGGGTTAGAGCAAACAAAATTATTTTTATCCATGATCTACAAGTAACAAGCGAAGCACCAACACTGGTGCTAAACAGCCAATAGATAAAAGTATAATGGCCACAAACCAAACACGGTGAAAAAGCTTGACACAAAGTCTACTTACCAAACATGGTGAAAAAGCTTGACAAGAGGAGCAGCCAGATTGTGGGAGACTTCAGCAACATAAGGTCGAAGATTTTACACAGCTTCCGACAGAATACGCAATCTGTCAGCTCTTCTTCCTCGTAAATCGTGCTTATTTCTCCGATACTCGCTGGAATTGTCATTACACTTCCCTGATGATGTACGGGGATATTAATTACATTTTTTCCGTTGCTCTGAAAGGGGCCGGACACTGTGCGCAAATTTATGCTACGGCCACTTCCAACTGGAGATGCCGTATTGCTGCTTAAAAACGAAGCATAATGTTTTTCATCTCGAAGTTTTTTCGGCGTATCTATATTGTTTAGAGTTTGATCACTGGCGGACGCATGAGTAGCAAGTGGATTTTTTTCAGGAGATGGGAGCTTAACAACTAAATTTGCGTCTTTACCCCACGGGTCATCTGCAGGCAAAGCCTCGTAACTCCGCGACCTAAAATTGGGCGAGTCCAAACTTCCGCAGCCACTGTCCCTTTTAGGGGTTGGTGGGGTAGAAGCTGGCTTTGAGTGTAGTGATTTGTTTGCATTCACATGTTGAGGCGAGAGTTTGGGGCGGTAGATTGGATCGACCACAACCTTAGGAACCACAAGCGAGTTCTTTGACCTATTTAAACTTCTTGAGCTAAATCCGAAAGTCTCTTTTAATTTGTTAATGTAGGAGTTGCTTTTGTTCCTAAGATCGATTTTATCAATTTTTATAAGCCTATTGTCTTTAGTAATAATACAATTGTCTAGCGAGCCATTTGAGATCGTTCGCTGGCGTTCCTTCTCCGCGATTAACGCCTTCATTATTGCACCCTGTTGAATCACTCCTCTTTTCATCCTTTTAGTTTTCGCACGGGTGACAGGTCTGAATAGACAGCCTGCGACTGCACAGTTCAAGAACAGACCCGCGATTACCACAGTCGTGTTCTTCCAGTCGAATGTGTCCAGGAAATGTTTGTATAAAGCGGGGAAAATGAATACCCCTACACCTGCTCCCATTACCGACAACCCTGTGGCAAATGCCCGCTTATGGTGAAACCACTTGCTCACCATCAAGATGGACGGCACGTACACAAGGCTCAGACTCAGACCTACAAGGAAGAGAAAATACAAATTTATAATTATCTACAAATCTTAAATAGGTTTAAGTACAACAAGAAGAGCCACTTGCCACATCTATTTTATCAAATGTCGCTTGTATGCTGTGTATATAATGTCATTTTATATTTTTTAATTCTAAACAGACAAAAAAGGTACAAGCACAGTGACATCATTATAAAGATTATTCTCAAAAAATTACTCCCACAAGGGACTCAGAGGTTGGACCCAGTACAAGTAGCGATAACGTACCTCCAAACACTCCGTGTATCAGAATAAGTGTGGCCATATTTGGCATTCTGGTACCAACGAGAAGACACACACTTGTCGAAATACTTCCGACCCAAGTAACTTTCCGAGATCCGAATCTTTTTACTAGGGAACTAGCAAGTGGTCCTGAAATTCAAGTAAAGAGGTATAATATTAGTTTTGTATGAAAACCATATAGTCAATGTTTCATAAAGAAATAAAAAACTTAACAACATCAGGGAATGTTAATTTAAGTTTTCACGGCCAAAAATGCTATATAGCCAGTATTCATTAAATTGACCGTGACCTTTATTTAATGGCAAGGACATACAACTTTTGCCATAAAGTGTAGGTATTGAAATTTTATGAAGATACATGATCCCAATTTATCACCTTTTTCCTTTTTTTCCTTTAAAAGGCTTTCTTTGTTTGTTCGTTTGATTTGTGTTTTACGTCATTTTCAACACATGTAAGGTTATATATGACGGAGGATTTTTCTGTTGTGGAGGCAGACCACCCACTTTTTCCTGGATACAACCAGTACTGTACACCTCCCGCCACCCGTAAGAATCGGGGGTCTGGGGAAACAGAAGATAAATGTGTATTATATTAATATAACTGCAGCCTGAATTAGTGTCATTTTAGTGTAATACTTAACTAGACATAAAATCAAAACTTAAAAACTTACCACCCAAAAGGTGGAACACAAACATGATGTTTCTTAGGGACTGGAAAGACGACTCGTCGACCTCGTAATACTCGCTGACCTCCGTCTGGAGCACACTGCATGAGAACAGCAATCCCTCCACGAAGAGACTGCACACAAACGCCCCTAGAACCACGCACCACCCCCATCCTCCGTCCGGTGCCTCCCCGGGCTTACGAGGCACCGTAACAAACTCATCTTCATAGTCTTCCTTCTCTTCAAATTCATTAAAGAACTTTGCCTGCGTCATCTTCAAGCCAAATAGTCTACTGGCTCATAATCCTGGAAAACACAGAATGCATAGCTTGTTTAATAAGGCAACATAAAAAATATGTGTGGTTCAGGTAAACCGACCGACCCTATTTTAAGAGGCCGACCCTAAAACTTTTTATGCAAAAATTTAAAAAAAAAAAAATACCTACCTACTTTTTTTGCCAGTGTTACCTGAACCACACATATTAGTTTGTTTGGCCTAACGTTGTTGTACAACTAAGCCTGTCATAATTTAAACATCTGTCTTCCTTCACAATTGACTTTCCATCAAATGTTTTGTGAAAATTTGAAATGTCTTCCTTCATAATTCACTTTCAAATGTTTTGTAAAAAATGTAAACATGTCTTCCTTCACAAACCTTCTACTAAAAGTCTGCCTGAAAGAGTCAAATTTCTTTCCTCACAAAATTAATTCAAAACGAACATTTATACCATATAATTATATGGTAACCTTATGATTGAATATCTATTTAAACCAACATTTAATTATCACCAGACCTGTTTTTATCACATACCACATTGTTTACCACAAACATTTTTTTCTAGTTCAACCTACTTACCACTATAAACAAACCTTGTACTAGTATGACCTTTCTCAATTATGCTCATTTTCGCTTACATGTACTTTTAAACAGTATCCCTTATTAATATACATATCCTCCTACACCATTAATATACATATCCTCCTACACCATTAATATACATATCCTCCTACACCATTAATATACATATCCTCCTACACCATTAATATACATATCCTCCTACACCATTAATATACATATCCTCCTACACCATTAATATACATATCCTCCTACACCATTAATATACATATCCTCCTACACCATTAATATACATATCCTCCTACACCATTAATATACATATCCTCCTACACCATTAATATACATATCCTCCTACACCATTAATATACATATCCTCCTACACCATTAATATACATATCCTCCTACACCATTAATATACATATCCTCCTACACCATTAATATACATATCCTCCTACACCATTAATATACATATCCTCCTACACCATTAATATACATATCCTCCTACACCATTAATATACATATCCTCCTACACCATTAATATACATATCCTCCTACACCATTAATATACATATCCTCCTACACCATTAATATACATATCCTCCTACACCATTAATATACATATCCTCCTACACCATTAATATACATATCCTCCTACACCATTAATATACATATCCTCCTACACCATTAATATACATATCCTCCTACACCATTAATATACATATCCTCCTACACCATTAATATACATATCCTCCTACACCATTAATATACATATCCTCCTACACCATTAATATACATATCCTCCTACACCATTAATATACATATCCTCCTACACCATTAATATACATATCCTCCTACACCATTAATATACATATCCTCCTACACCATTAATATACATATCCTCCTACACCATTAATATACATATCCTCCTACACCATTAATATACATATCCTCCTACACCATTAATATACATATCCTCCTACACCATTAATATACATATCCTCCTACACCATTAATATACATATCCTCCTACACCATTAATATACATATCCTCCTACACCATTAATATACATATCCTCCTACACCATTAATATACATATCCTCCTACACCATTAATATACATATCCTCCTACACCATTAATATACATATCCTCCTACACCATTAATATACATATCCTCCTACACCATTAATATACATATCCTCCTACACCATTAATATACATATCCTCCTACACCATTAATATACATATCCTCCTACACCATTAATATACATATCCTCCTACACCAGATTAAACAAAATTAACGACTAACCAACTTACATTTTGAACAAAACATTTCTTAGTATTTCACAACTTGACATCGGTTAACTTGACATTATTACATTGGTGAAACAACTCCTCACTAGTTACCCTGTGCCTCTATGGGCTAGTTCCCCTAACTGTGCCTCTCTGACTTAGCATTTATCTCCCTTTGGCAAAAACCAAAACCTGATAAATATACACAGCTGACCCAGATCTGCGAGTTAGATGGCGTGGTAAAACAACCTGACCTTGTAACGAGAGCAATATCTTCAGCTGAACTGAACTGTTTACACAGGCTTCAGTTGAATTTATACTAACAACCGCTCTTTATCTCTCCAAACATATTAAAGGGGGTTATAATCAAAAAATAATCAAAATTAATGTTCCGATCCATGATATATGATGTTAAAGGAAGACTGTCGTAAGTAAGCAGATATTGAGAATAATTAAATAACGGTCTGATTTTTATTCGGTGAAATGTATACATTAGCATAGACCCAGATATTAAGCTTGCAGTAATACATTCGTGAGTTTGAAAAAAATAGTTTTTATTTATTATCTGTAAATATTGTGTGACCCACATTATTTACATTTTCTGCTGATCACATGACATGCATTAGCGCTGTTGGTTTTATAGGTTGTACCTCTTACGTAATACATCTGGCCTGGTTAGCCCAGTCAGTAACAAGCTCAATTATTGCAATAAGATCACTGAAAGTGATTAATACCCCCACAATACAGCCTTGTCACATTAACATGGCAACCACAAGAAAACAATGGTCTAGTTTAAACATATTTACTTCCAATAAATGTAAATGGAAATGGGGTCGGGCAGCAAGTTATTACAACATTAGAAATCCGGCCCTCCTGCTACAAAATATTCATACAATTTAGACAATGGCAAACAAATTATTTAAACTACAAATATGAAATAAACAGGTAAAAAAATAAATAGAGACTGTAGCATTTTTTTGGCAAATTCTAAGTTGAAAAGGGGCCATAACTCCATCAAAAATTAGTGGTTTGTAACCAAAGTCGAACTTGACCTGTATTTTATGGTGTTAAACCCGCGTACCAAAAATTATTTAAATCCGTCGACCCTTTCTTGAGTTATCGTCCGGACACCGTTTCTTGGTCAAATTCTAAGTTGAAAAGGGGCCATAACTCCGTCAAAAATAGGAGGTTTGTAACCAAAGTCGAACTTGACCTGTATTTTACGGACTTAAACCCATGTACCAAAAAATATTTAAATCCACCGTTTTCTGGGCAAATTCTAAGTTGAAAAGGGGCCATAACTCCGTCAAAAATTGGTGGTTTGTAACCAAAGTCGAACTTGACTTGGATGAGAAATCCGGCCCTCCAGCTACAAAATATTCATACAATTTAGACAATGGCAAACAAATTATTTAATCTACAAAATACAGGGGTCGAATTTCACAAATTTAGCCACTAGCTAAAAATATCCAGTGACTAAAAAATCTACTAGCTAAAATCGGTACTCACTAGCAAAAAAAATATCCAGTGACTAAAAAATGCTAGTGAGTACCGATTTTAGCTAGTAGATTTTTTAGTCACTGGATATTTTTAGCTAGTGGCTAAATTTGTGAAATTCGACCCCTGTATTTTGTAGATTAAATAATTTGTATGCCATCTACTAGCTAAAATCGGTACTCACTAGCATTTTTATTCAAGTAACAACGGGATGTAAATTCTGTTTCAAAATAGTGTTTTAGTACATGTAAGACGTTTATTATGTGATAACTGACTATATACTAGACTGTCACTGTACAGTACTGTTTCATTTGTTTGTTTTAATTCATTATTGTGTTGATAAGGTAATTTTCCTGTATGAAACTATGAATTGTGAACCTTACCTAATAATAACTGTCATACTATTTTCTCCGCGTTCGCTCGACTCCTTCTCGTCATTTTGTCTTTTGAAAAATGAAGTGATTTTGCGAGCAGACGATTCTGCCATGATAATTGATTGTGTAAAGTCCCGAGTTATCTTACCGGAAGTTGATATTGATTCATTACGTATAGACGCTTGCACTAGTCTTGTTTACTGGATAAGCGTCAATACAGACTGTATTTACTTATTTTCGTTTGACAATGAAGTTACGCAACTAATCATGTGGAATTGGAGAGAGGTTTGACTACATATTATGTCGTCGGACCATTTGTTGGTTCTGACAGTCTGTCATGGGTGATATTCAATCAAGTGTGTGCTATTTATTTCTACTCGCAGAAAAAAGCAAGTGCTCGAAATTTTCAGAAGCAATCTGAAAAATCAACTCGCATTTTGCGAGTCCGTAAGTGTGAAATTTGACCCCTAAAATATGAAATAAACAGGAGAAAAAAAACAAGAGGGCCAGGATGGCCCTATATATCTTGGCCCTATATCGATCACCTGAGTAATTGTCCATTATCAAACTTCTTTGTAATCTTATGATCAAATACAATCTGTGCAAGTTTGGTTAAGATTGTCCAAGAAATGTGGCCTCTGTTGTTTACCAACGTTGATATAAAGACACTGACAAAGTTTGGTAAAGATCAAAGACAAAATGAAGGTGCTAGAGTGTAACCTCTGGGGCATGGCAAAAGGTGAACCCAGGGCTACAATATAGGCTGTAATATATCAGAGCTGTGTGCCTTGTGGTTTGAGAGAAGATTTTTTAAGTTTTTCCCTATACAAGTCTATGTAAAACGTGACCCCTGGGGCAGAGCCAAATGTGACCCCAGGGTCACCATTTTAATAAACTTGGTAAAGGACCATAAGCGCATAGTAAATGCAAAATATTAAACCTCTGGCTCTTGCAGTTTCAAAAAAAGATTTTTAAAAAATTTTCCCTATACAAGTCTATGTAAAACTGTGACCGCCGGCCGTGGCCAAATATGAACCCAGGGTCACCATTTGAACAAACTTGGTAAAGGACCATAATCTTGTAGTAAATACAAAATATTAAACCTCTGGCTCTTGTAGTTTCAGAGAAGAAGATTTTTAATTTTTTTGCTATATAAGTCTATGTAAAACTGTGACCCCGAGGCAGGGCCAAATTTGACACCAGGGTCACTATTTGAACAAACTTGGTAGAGGTTTAAAAGCTTATAGAAAACGCAAAATATTGAACATCTGGCTCAAGCAGTTTCAGAGAAGATTTTTTAAGTTTTTCCCTATACAAGTCTATGTAAAACATGTGACCCCTGGGGTGGGGCCAATGTAACTCTAGCGTCACCATTTGAACAAACTTGGTAGAGGACTATAAGCTTATAGCAAATGCAAAATATTGAACATTTGGCTCAAGCAGTTTCAGAGAAGAATTTTTTTTAAGTTTTGCCCTATACAAGTCTATGTAAAACTGTGACCCCCGTGACGGGGCCAAATGTGACCCCAGGATCACCATTTGAACAAACTTGGTAAAGGACTATAATCTTATAGTAAATGAAAAATATTAAACCTCTGGCTCTTGTAGTTTCAGAGGAGAAGATTTTTTTTCCCCCTATATAAGTCTATGTAAAACTGTGACCCCGAGGCAGGGCCAAATTTGACACCAGGGTCACTATTTGAACAAACTTGGTAGAGGATTATAAGCTTATAGAAAACGCAAAATATTGAACATCTGGCTCAAGCAGTTTCAGAGAAGATTTTTTAAGTTTTTCCCTATACAAGTCTATGTAAAACATGTGACCCCTGGGGTGGGGCCAATGTAACTCTAGCGTCACCATTTGAACAAACTTGGTAGAGGACTATAAGCTTATAGCAAATGCAAAATATTGAACATATGGCTCAAGCAGTTTCAGAGAAGAATTTTTTTTAAGTTTTGCCCTATACAAGTCTATGTAAAACCTGTGACCCCCGTGACGGGGCCAAATGTGACCCCAGGATCACCATTTGAACAAACTTGGTAAAGGACTATAATCTTATAGTAAATGAAAAATATTAAACCTCTGGCTCTTGTAGTTTCAGAGGAGAAGATTTTTTTTTCCCCCTATATAAGTCTATTTTGTAAAACTGTGACCCCCGGGGCGGGATCAAATTTGACACCAGGGTCACCATTTGAACAAACTTGGTAAAGGACCATAAGCTTATAGCAAATGCAAAATATTAAACCTCTGGCTCTTGCAGTTTCAGATAAGATTTTTTAAATTTTTCCCCTATACGTCTATTTAAAACATGTGACCCTCAGGGCGGGGTCAAATGGTGACCCTCGGTCACCATTTGAACAAACTTGGTAAAGGACCATAAGCTTATAGTTAATGCAAAATATCAAACCTCTGGCTCTTGTAGTTTCAGAGAAGAAGATTTCCCCCCCCCCCCCCCCTATATAAGTCTATGTAAAACTGTGACCCCCGGGGTGGGGACAAATTTGACCCCAGGGTTACCATTTGAACAAACTTAGCAGAGGACCATAAGCAGATGCTACATGTAATACATGAGAGCTCTGTGCTTTGTGGTTTCAGAGAAGAAGATTTTTTCCTATATGTCTATATGAAAAACATGCAAAATCTCAATATACAAACTTTGAACCCCCAAGGCACAGTCCATTTTTGACCCCGGGGACTTCATTTCAACAAACTTGATAGTCTAGGGCGTTAGCGATCATTTTAAAAGAAAAACTGTTGAAATCTATCGGCGGTTCTGGAGAAGAAGATTTTTTAGGGTTTCGATCAGATATGGTAATGGCGGCCATCTTGGATGTCGCGCTGACCTAATTTTAACAAATCTAAAAAACATTCATCTAAGGATCATCCATGTGAAGTTTGGTCAAAATTAGCCAAGCGGTTTCTGAGAAGTTGTTTGCAGAAAAGTTAACGACGGACGAAGAGTGATCCAATAGATCACCTTGAGACTTCGGCTCAGGTGATCTAATAATGAGAGAGGGAGAGAGAGAGAGACTGTAGCATTTTTTTGGCAAATTCCAAGTTGAAAAGGGGCCATAACTCCATCAAAAATTGGTGGTTTGTAACCAAAGTTGAACTTGACCTGTATTTTATGGTCTTAAACCCGTCTACCAAAAATTATTTAAATCCGTCGACCCTTTCATGAGTTATCGTCCGGATAGAGTAAAACTTATAGAGTTCCTCTCCTTGGAAAACGTCTTTACAATTCAAATATGTATTAATAGCTACGGAACATACACAGATATCAACCAATTTGTAGAATTGTTATAATTATTCAGCGTCACTTTGGTTTTCAGTTAATATAAATTTGCTTAACAACTTAAAAAGAAGAAAAAAACATACAAAAAGAAATTAAAGAAATGATGATAGATGGTGATGGAAACCATAAACAAAAAGTAATTCGAACAAGAGACATCACAACTCAAAAAAAATAAATAACAATAAAAAAAAAATAAACAAGAAATATCACTGTAAGTGATAAATGCCCCCGAAGTGTCCTTTGACCTCTATGTATGACCTTGACCTTGGAGAAAGGACCTGGATTTTGTGCACGACACGTCATTTGGTTGTGGTGAGCACTTGTGCCAAGTTATTTGAAAATCCGTCCATGGATGCCAGAGTTATTGACCGGACACAATTTGACTTTTGACCTCCAAGTGTGACCTTGACTTTGAAGACCTGGGTTTTGCGAGCGACACATCATCTTGTCATGGTGATCACTTGTGCCAAGTTATTTAAAAATCCTGCAGGGGTTGTGACGTTCGTAACGGTCCTGACACGAAACTGTGTACCTGTTTTTGACCTATGAACTGCAAGTGACCTTGACCTTTGAGGTACGGACCTGGGTTTTGCGCGCGAAACATCATCTTGTTATGGTGATCACTTGTGCCAAGTAATTTAAAAATCCCTGCAGGGGTTGTGACATTAAGGTCCACACGAAAATGCGTACCTGTTTTTGACCTATGAACTGCATTAGTGTGACCTTGACCTTTGAGGTACGGACCCTGGGTTTTGCACTCGACACGTCGTCTTGTTATGGTGATCACTTTGTGCCAAGTTATTTAAAAATCCCTGCAGGGTTGTGATGTTGCAATCCGGACACGAAATTCGTACCTGTTTTTGACCTATGAACTTCAAGTGTGACCTTGACCTTTGAGGTACGGACCTCGGTTTTGCGCGCGACACATCGTCTTGTTATGGTGATCACTTGTGCCAAGTTAATCAAAAATCCATGCAGGGGTTTTGAAGGTACAGTCCGGACACAAACTGCGGAATGACGGAATCCGGACAGACCGACAGACAGATGGACGGTACGATTACTATTGCCCTTGGGGGCATAAAAAGGGGAAAGTAAAGAGGACTGCATATAGTTTTGCTGGATAACAGGATAATAATATTGGGCGACACTGGGGATCAGAAGGCGGACTACTCCTTGACACACAGCAACACTGACGGGCAACCACAGACATCAATTATACATACTCTGCAAGATTAGAAGTGAATGTGAATGTGAAAAAAATAAATAAAGCAGGATCACATCATCAACATCTAGTTCAGGAATACAGAGCAGTACTGACTGATGTTCTTGCACTTAAAATACACTCATCCGTTTGCTCGACATACAACATTCAATGAATACTGTACTTACAAACTTTACAGAATTATAACATTTATTAATACTATTGAAATGGTGTTCTACATCATTTTTAGCACACTTAATATGTTAGGGCCATAAATGACGGTAGATTTGTCTGTGGTCGAGGCAGACCACCCCATTTGTCCTGGGTAGAACCAGTAAATTGTCTGGCTATGCCCCGTTGAAGGTTCAATTAATGAATTGTTCTGTAACTGTTATGTAGGTTAAATTAGTGAATTGTTCTAGTGGAGCTATTTATGAACTAAATTGATGAATTATTCATGAACAACATGTCAAATGGCCACCTTCAAAATTGCATCAAGTTCTTGAAATCTTATGGAACAGTGATGTTCATGAACAGTTCAAAAACAAAACTGGAATAATTCATGAACAATTCAAGAAAATGTCGTGTAGGGTTTTAAAAAAGTCTGAATCTTTCTTAAAATCTTCAGAGAGATTCAGACATCAGACACTTTTCAGTCTGAATTTAGTCTGAATAAACCCTTAAAGATTCAGATGATTTTCAGTCTGAATTTTGTCTGGATATGTTCCAATTTAAGTAATTATTCAGACAAGGCCAAATAACGTCTGTTCAGCCAAGAATCAGACAATGTTCAGTTAAATTTCAGACAGTGGTTTAAGCAACTTTTCAGAATAAGTCTGAATAGTGTCTACACCATTTTCTGAATCTTTCTTAAAATCTTCTGAGAGATTCAGATTTCAGAAATTTTTCAGTCTGAATTTAAACCCTGAAGATTCAGATGATTTTCAGTCTGAAATTTGTGTGGATATGTTCCAATTTAAGTAAATATTCAGACAAGGCCAAATAACGTCAAATAACGTCCGTTCAGCCAAGAATCAGACAATGTTCAGTTAAATTTCAGACAGTGGTTCAGCCAATATTCAGACACTATATTTTCATGAGGGTACCAAGGACTCACATTCCCAATGATCATCTACAACGCTGCCAAAATGCCTCGAAAATCTTTGAGCATGGGTACTATTAATACTTCACAACGAACTAGTAGTTTCAATTTTCAGGCCTCATGTACCTATCATGATTTCCATCCATTTATATTATACATCACTGCTGTCACAAGACTATTACACAACTGCACACTGCAATAAAACATGCATGTGCCAACAGTTTATTGCCCGGTACAGTATAGATTCCTATCATTAAGCAGGCATTGCTGCCATGCACTGCCAGCAGCAGACTGTCAATATCACACAATATCACACCACCACAGATGGCAGAAAGCATGCATGCTCACAAAGTTTCATGGCACAGGAAAAAAATAAAAAAATAAGCAGAACATTTTTGGGCACAGAACCATATCTCAACAGCAGGACTGCAGAATTGCAACAATACAAGGTGTCATGGTCAAAATCACAGGGTCTAGACTGTACTTGGAAATAAGAGCTAAACACAGCAAGTGAATATTTGCCCAAGAAAATGAAGGTCAAGGTCATAGGTGGAATCCCCATGTTAGAAATCCCCATGTTAGAATGTAAAAGAAAGACTTTATAAACCGTAAGATTCAATTGCAGAACCACCCTGGTTAATTGAGCTGTATTACAAATACATGTATGTACAAACAAGAGTGATTCATGTTTGGTTCCTGGGTAACAGACTTGAATTGAATTGGATTTTATAGTCGCACCAACAGCTAAGGTCATATGGCGACTTGCTAGCTTCCACTGGTGGAGGAAGACCCCAGGTGCCCCTCCGGGCAATTTTCGTGCACGGGCGGGCACCTAGGTAGAACCACCGACGTTCCGCAAGCCAGCTGGATAGCTTCCTCACATAAAGATTCCAAGGCCCCTGAGGGATCGAACCAACAGCGGTGAGGGGTAAGTGATTGCAAGTCAGAGACTCTAACCACTCGGCCACGGACGCCCCGTAACAGACTTGAATACAAACATTAAAATAACAGACTTGAATACAAACATTAAAATAATGTAAAATGACAAAGTTAATGACTCGTAAAAAGTCAAGAAGACATCTGTTTAGATAAGCTGTTTTTCACAATAGTCATTTTTATCAGGTTTGGTCAGGTGGATCAAGTGCATTTAGTTTCTGAACACCACAATGCATTACTTGCAGCTAGAAGAAAAAAAAATCATAACTTTTTTTCATGATTTTGGGAACATGACCCGTACCCCTGGAATTGGGAATTTTAGCGCGATTTTTCATAAAATTGGGAATTTTAGCGCTATTTTTCATAAAATTCGGAAAAATATAAATTAAAGCATTCCTTTCATAATTATATCTTTAATACTGTTTTTTGTACACCAACATAAACAAAAGCATTTATAAGCTTTTGAACCCCAATCATTGGATTGGCACACTTAAAAAAAAAATTAAAAAAAATTGGGAATTTTTTCCTCTTATTTAGGAAAAAAAGATATGTTTTGGCATTGGGAATATGACCGAATTTCGGCTATAAAAACAGCCAAAAAAAACCCCTGAAATTATCAGCAAGCTTCTCTTTTTTAGTTTTGGACAAGTGAACCAGGAGGCCCCCACTGTCCCCACTGAGATTAATAATTTAGGCCATTCAGATAAAACAAGAGCTTTATAAAAAAACTTTTTCCCTATTTTAAAACCCTTTTGCCACCAAATTGTAATGTTGTCTGCTAAAATCTGAATTCAAACTTTCTGGTAATATTTTATAAATTTATGAAAAGTGTGTTACGGAAAACATTCTTACTGGGTGGAGAACAATGTAAACCCTGATCAAATAACAATGTTTTCGACTGTGGCAGCATCGACTGTGGCAGCAGAAGGCTTAAAAGCCTTTGGTATTTGGAATAAGACTACATTCAACATTTTAACAGAAAAATCCATGTTAAAAGTGGGATAATTCAGGTTTAATGCATGACAGTGTTATGGTGCTTGTCAATTTATTTGTTTGTTTGTTTGAATTATGTTTTACATCATTTTTAGCACATGTAAGGCCATATATTACGGTGGATTTTTTTTTGAGGTAGAGGCAGACCGCCCCATTTTCCTGGGTACAACTAGCCCAGAACACCTCCAGCCGTCCTTATGAATCGACACTTTCTCAGTTACAAGTTGAGCTCCCAGTGGTGCTTGTCAAATAACAGTGTAATGATAATGATCATGTGTGCCAATTAAGTTTCAAAACTTATTCGTTTTTGAGAAATGAGGAAAAACAAAAGCTTTAACCAAATGTAGATCGACAGACAGAAATCTTACATTATGTTTTCTATCTGTTTTGCACATAATTTTAGGGCCTTTTATCAGAAATTGGAGAAGGGGCCTTGCATTTTTTGTGGGGGGAAAAAGGCGCGATTTGGGGGGGAAATAGTCGCAATGAATTCTTCGTAAAAAGGTTACATCTACCTTTCTTGTGTATACAGTTACTTCCACAAACATTTAAAGAAGAGAAAAACAGGCAGGGAATCAGTAATTTTTATTCGTTTTAATTTATGTTCCCTAACTTTTTAAATTAAAAAAAAAATTATGTTGCAGTTTCAAGTATCAATTTTCTGCTTGTAGAATCCTTTTTTTTTCAGTGCGAAACTATAAACAATCTGTTTTTATTAACGTACATTTGTAAGTTGATTACGCTTTGTCGTAAAGTCGTAAAATCGCGCATTCCCAACATCTCAAACACCACTTGGAATAATGATCCCGAAGATCGACGGGATTTGCCGACTACCTACGACTATCGCATGAACTCCAGCGATGCTTAGTCTTGATCATCTTCAACACTTAATTGTTAATACAAATCAGAACCGATACCAGAATCTCGACAAATGTCAAAGTCTGTTTAGGATAACTATTCTAGACGTTTGTCTTGAAAACGAGCAAGCGTCGCAGATGATCTAGACTACAGTGATGCTACGATGAAAACCCGAGGCGATTCATACCATTTTGTTTAGATCGCACTGTTATTTCAAATGTAAACCCCGCATTGTAATAGAAAACATCGACTAAAAATAGAGCTCTATGCGGTTATAAATAGATAATTTTACGACGAACAACATTTTGAATGGGGAATTATTCTGAAAGAGGGGAAGTATTATGGTTATTTTGGGGGGAAAAGTGACATTTTTTGCTTGGGGAAGATGCCGTATATCGGTGTCTACAAAAAAGGGTAAAAAGACCCTGAATATTCACATGCATGGTTGAAAAAAATAACAATGAAATAATAGTGTATGAATTTGTTGAATTTTGAAGTGCAATTTTGTTTAAATTCATATCTAAATATACAAAATACAAATATATCAAAATTTTCTGGAGAAGCATGCCCGGACCCTACTAGAAATAGTTGGGCCTGCACATCAAAAAAGGTCTAGCTACACCACTGTCAATTATATATATATATATATATATAGTATATATATCGGGTTATAAAAGCATAGAAAAGTTTTGTTTTAGCATGAATACATCTAATATAGGAACCACACATATATTTTATTTGGCCTAATGGTTAAACAAGTATCAGGTGTCCTTAATTATCATTGCAATCGGTGTCCAAACAAAGCCTGTATTACTCTTATATCTTTTAACCCACTTACTTTGAAAGGTGTCTGTACTGGTATAGTTTAGTTTATTATAGATATATATATATATACATATACAATTATTCACGACCTATGGTCGAGCGCTCAAATTGTCAAATACACCAATCCAATACTTCCCTAGTTATACACTCGCAGTATACGTGATTGCGAAGGCCAAAGCCAGCAAATCTTTTGTTGTAATTAGTCCTTTGAAAAAACGTCTGTTAAAAATAGATTTTGGAATTTTAAACATTGAAATCTACCGGAATATACCGGTCCACAGGTAAATTTATAATGCATTCAAGATAATGGGTCCTGGCTCAGATTCAAAATAAATGAATCCATAATGAAGCAGTAGAAATTTTGCCAAGTTCTTTCTACTAAAATAAAGTACTTTTATATATGTGAATTTATATTTTGAACATGTACCTACTTAACCTACTGAAACTTAAATGAATAGCCATATTTCCCCTATTAGTACCGCCTTCCCTAATAGAAGCGCCCCCACCTGTTTTAAGAATCCTTACCTTCTTTAAAAATCCAAAAGTTCCTAAAAAACACAAAAAAAATTGTGTTTAACGAAATCGGTGAAAATTGATGAATAGTGTTACCATTGACAATTATCATGCAAATTACCAGGTTCATGGAAAACTAACCTTTAACCTTCTGACCCAAAAATAAATAGAGTCATCCACTCACCCTGTCCAGTCTACAGGTGAATTTGTTGAATGTGCCGCTACAGAAGCTGTCCAGTTTGGTGCGGGTAAGGTTTCTTAGGGAAATCTAGAGTGACTGGTAAGGATGTAAAGGGGGATACTCCCCAGAACATTTTTATTTTTGGCTTTCAACATGGCTGATGATCAGGTGAATTCTGAAGTCGTTAAATTCAATGATGAGCAATGGTGTACTGGGCAGGGGAAAAATTCAACAAGCATAGGTTAAAAGGGGACACGGAAGTATGCTTCAGAACCTGTCGTGGCCCTTTAGATATGTGTGGGGTGGGGTGGGGGTGAAGTGAATTGGAAAAGGGGGAAATTTTGACCAATGTTAAAATAAAGAAGAAAGATTCTAGTTATTTTCATATAAATGTATCAGGTGTCGCAGTCTTTCATTTAATACTAAATTTACATTGATTTACACGTTTGATGGATATGTTATGAGTGGTCACCTAAGAAACATTTAAACTGGAATTAAACAATGCATTTTTTTCCATCCAATAATTATATGTTATGCAAAAATGCACCTGTCCAATGATTAGTGGTGTTCCTATGATCGATTATAATCGACAACTGGTTGCCTTTGAATTGACCGAGAAAAATGTCCGTCAAACTATCTAATTACCCTGGCAAAAATATAAAATCGAAAGGATCTACTTTGGGTTTCGCAAAACTAAAGGATGGTCCTCCTCCAAGGATATTCTGGACATGAGCAGGATTGTACGCAAACTGTGCAAACGATCGTATGCGTTCAAAGGTTAGTTTTTTCCAACGGATAAGAATTCGGATGTTTAGGGAATTTTATGGGTGTTACCATGCTTACTAGCTCTTTTTCATTTGAGAGAGTAAGTCAGAAGTATAGGTCATAGTTCAAATACAAATCTTCTGTCTGGCTTGGATGTCTGGGGAATTTTATCGGTGTTACATGCTTACTAGCTCTTTTTCATTTGAGAGGGTAAATCAGAAGTCCAGGTCATAGTTCAGTCTGGTTTATTTTATTTTTTCCCCACTGTGTCGAAGAAAAAAAGCTATTGTAATAACTTGATCAGCGTCGTTGTTGTCGTCTGTGTCCCCTGGTTAAAGTCACAAAATTAACTACTTTACATTATTAATTCAAACTTAGCATCATTAGACAACATCATACAGCCAAGTTTTACTAAACTATGGCCCCTTTTATATTTAGAAAACTTGGTTACATGATCATGATATGTATTTATGCTTGCATCTCTGAAATTGCTTTACATATTAATGGACACATCTATGCTGCATTATCAGACAACATCCCACATCCAGGTTCTATAATTAAATCACGAATTTAACAATTGTCCAGAGTGCACATTAAACTTAATGATTAGCATAAACTAAGTTGCAATATATTATATAGCTACTTTAAAAAGATGAAATAAATCCACATTTTAATATATATACCGTAATAGCCGTATTAGTCGATCATCGGTCGCGAACACCAAACCAATGATCGACCAAGAAATTTTGGCCGATTCCCATCACAACCAACAATTTCCATAAACCAGACTCCTTCCAGACAAGCCTTTCATTTTAAAAAGAAACTTTAATATTTTCCACATATTAAAATGTGCCCTTTTTTGCAGTCTTGAAGTTTAACAAAAATGCCACTCTTTTTAAACAATCAAATAACTGCCGACTGGACACAACAAGACCTATCAGGACATATAAACTGACCCAAGCAGTATTACAGGCAAGTATTACCGCTGGCTGCCCGACTTTCCCCAATACATATAAGCTAACCTACTATAACTGACCTACTTAGTTCAGTTTACTGACTGATTACATCCATGCCAATGGCAGTAGGAAATAGGTGAAGCGACACTTTTACACCATCACCGACGCTATTACACCATCACCGGGATTCAATTATTTGTTATAATAGGAAACTACACAGAGCAGTGCATGAGCACTGTGAGTGTTTTGTTACATCAGAAAACTTAATCCCACAGTGCACATTCCCCCAGTGCATATGCACTGTTTATGTTTTGTTATAGTAGAAAACTACACAGAGCAGTGCACTTTGTTATAGTAGAAAACTACACAGAGCAGTGTGCTTTGTTATAGTAGAAAACTACACAGAGCAGTGCATGATCGGCACCGTCAATGCTTTGTTACAGCAGAAAATTACACCGAGCAGTGTATGTGTCAATACTCTTATATATAAACAGAGGCACAAAATTATAACACCTCTAAAACTAAACCGTGTAGACACCCAAGTACACTGAAGTCCGGATGGACGGAGGACAGAATGATTACTGTAGGTCTATTCCGCATTTTAAGCCTGGTTGTGCAGTAACCACTCCCAGAATCAGTGGATGCTTTTGGAGTAATTTTTAGCAGATGGAGAGCGATATGCAATGCTCATGCAGTCAGGATACAACAAATGATTGAAAAGTATTTCTCGGTTAATGGTACAAAATACATTAAGATGATGTCAGTTTTTGATGGTTTGTAAGAAACTAGCTTCCCAGATCCCCAGGGGATTATTAACCAATTATCATAGGTAGATATAACAATGCTGCTATGCTTGAAACCAGACTAAAATATGTATTCCTAAGTGTTTTCGAGACCCACAAGGGCTTGCGGATGCTCTACTTGTTAGTACAGTACCACTATTATACCAATGAGAGGAAGTGACTTAACATAGATGTATTTTGTCAATACCATACAATCATGTACCCTTTTTATGTAGTATTTATAGAACTTCGGTAAAGCTTCTTTAACATTTAGTATCCATTTTTGATGTTCACTTATTGCCCTTTTGGTCAAATAAAAAATAACAATTTTTATATAGGCTGTACAGATAGATCCTGACGGGGATGAATTTTAGGGTCTGTCGGATTTTTTCTTTGACCTTATACCAAGCAAATTAGTAAACGTCTAAAATGGCTGGACTACATCCTACTTGTTTTGTGACACATCCTCTGTTGTGGACAGTCACATTACAAGCTTATCTCATGAAGTTTACTTAGCAGATATTGATCTTTCATGACAATTTTATGACCTTGACCCTAAACGTCAGGGCTGTACAAATCTTATAGCAAGATGCCCGGGACTAGTCCAAAACCAAAGTCGAGTGTGTCACTTTTTCAAAGATCCCGGAGTCAGTCCTGGACTAGTCCAATTTTTAAAAAAAAGAGAAAGTCGGGCGTGCACTGTTTGAAAGATTTCAGTCCCAGATTTGTCCAATTAACAATGTCGGCCACCTGTCATAAAACAACTCCAGCACACTTCTCAACGTCGAAACAAGAGGCCCAAGAGGGCCTGTGGACACTCTACTTGGTAACATAGCTCTTATAACATCAAGCGAGAGACTGCCATTTACGTATTTTTTTTAAGTTTTGGGCAAAATACAGCTCATCAACTAAATCAAGGGCCATAACTAAAGAATCTGGTAAAGTTTGGTAAACATCAGATGAAAAATGAAGGCCCTACCGTATTAACGAGGCAAAATATAGCATTTTTAACTAAATCAAGAGCCATAACTCATATGTTTTCGAACTTGATCGAGCTTTTATTGACACTAACAATCTGATACAGTTTGGTAAAGATCAAATAATAAATGAAGGTGCTAGAGTGTTCACAGGGCTTAATATGGCATTTTTCAGCAAAACAAGGGCCATAACTCCGTTTAAATTATTTCGATCTTGCCGGTTTTCGAGCTTGTTCGAGCTTTCGTTGACATAAAGACATTGGCAAAGTTAAGTAAAGATCCGATTAATATTGAAGGCCCTAGAGTGTTCACAAGGCAGAAAATAGCATTTTTCAGAAAAAACAAGGGCACAAGGGTGTTACTGATCCAATATAGCTGGTTTTCGAACTTGTTGGAGCTTTCATTGATATTAACAAGCTGTGCAAGTTTGGTAAAGATCAAATAATAAATGAAGGTGCTAGAGTGTTCAGAAGGCAGAAAATGGCATTTTTCAGAAAAAACAAGGGCAATAACTCTGGTGCTACTGATCCAATTCAGCTGATTTTCGAACTTGTCCAAGCTATAATTGGTATTAACAATCTGTGCAAGTTTGGTAATGATCAAATAATAAATGAAGGTGCTAGAGCGTTCACACAAGACAGAAGAAACAAGGGCCATAACTCCGGTGTTACTGATCCGATTTGGCTTGATTTTGAACTTGTCCGAGCTTACATTGATATTAACAATCTGTGCAAGTTTGGTAAAGATCAAATAATAAATAAGGTGCTGAGTGTTCACAAGGCTTAAATGCCATTTTTCAGCAAAACAAAGGCCATAACTCCGGTAAAATTATTCCGATCTGGCTAGTTTTCGAACTTGTCCGAGCTTTCATTGATATTAACAACCTGTTAAAGTTTGGTAAAGTTCGGATGAAAAATGAAGGCCCTAGAGTTGTCAAAAGACAAAAGTTAACAACGGATGACGGACAACTCGCCATCCCATAAGCTCTGCTGGCCTTCGGCCAGTAGAGCTAAAAATGAAATAAAAACAAAACGGAAGTGATATACATAATCATGTTTGATTTCGTATTCGGCAGTGCTAATGATTACATTTCAAAAATGAGTTTGTTGAACTTTTTCAGTGTTAAATATAAGGAAACTATTCAGAGTGAAAGCGAAAGTGGAAGTAAAAACAAAAGAGTAAAAATGTAGAATGTGATACACAGCCAATCAAAAAGTCAGAACCATCTGGTGTAGTGGGCAAAAACATTTAAATAAAATGTTTATACTGATTCACGTTTTGGGACTAGTGACAATTTTTTTGGGACTAGTCACTTTTGACAGGGTGACCAGGGTTCTGGAAATATGGTTGCCCGACGCCCCGGGCAAGTGGATTTTGGGTGCGGGCAAGTGACCTTCGCAAATCTGGTTGCCCGCCACTTGCCCGACGGACATTTCCATTCCAGAACAAATCAAGTGGCAAACTAGCCATATCAGAATTTCATTTTGATAACTGAGTAAAACTGACCGCGGTTTTTCGCCGCTAGCGATTGTTAATAAGATCAAACAACTTTCAGTACAATCAACAATCTCGCCCCAGGCAGCTTAATTTGTGGCATTATTTCAATAAACAACTAATTAACCCATACGCGCATTTCACACCGTTTGAAAACAACAATGTATCACAATTTATCCTGACACGACCGTCAGACATGTATCCATCGGCCAATGAAATCGCGTCAATTATGTCCGTGACCTTCCAACCATAAACATCGCTACTTTCAGATAATCTCTGAACATCATTTATACCTTCCACCAATCAAATCAGAAAACTCTTTCTTAATTTGCAAATTTAATGTGTCAAAATAATGATTGACAGACACACGTGTCTAATTTTGCCAAAGATTTTTTCGTAACGAAAATACGTTTCTTTTACTGGAAGCACTCGCTTATCAATCCGCTTTTATGAGGTATTTGGTGTATTTCATTGATATAGTCCGTAATTAAACGTATATGGAAGAGCATACTACACAAATAAGTTGCATAACTTAGCGATATGCGCATGTCATGGGTTTTCGCGATTTCGGAATACTCACGAAACGTTTTTCTCGAGTTCTGAACTTTCGCTGTTACTGCTACTACTTCTTAAACAATTCCTAGGGAACCCTAGTAAGGGAACCCCTTTTCATGCATCTTGCTTTCATCTAATTCCCTTTAGTTAAAATACAAAGCCGTAGAAACGTTACCATGGTTACAGAAATTGGGGTCCCAAGTGACAATTTTTCATAACGTTTTTGTCTTGTTTCTTTGCTTGTCGCACATTTAAAGGAATACAAAAGCTTCTTTTTTTCTGTCAACTGGTTAATTGTACACACTGTGACATATTAAAAGTTCCATACACTAGCTGACAAGCATTTTTTTTGGATGGTCATCAAAAATGATGGGGTTGTGTGTGGTGATTGGTGGGGTGGGAGGGCGGAATAATATGAGTTTGTATACTGTCACATCATTTTATGATTTAAATAACACAAATATGTAATAGACACAAAAGAAGAAAATGCAACCATTTTATTTTTTTATATGAATAAATACAACGTATTAACTAATTCATAAAATACATTCTCCCTTCCTTTTCTAGGTATAATGGTCCAAATTATGTGGCGGTCCATCCTGTTGAACACAAATAAGGGTACAGCCAATGTTTGGGGCAATTAAGTGTTCTTAAATGTGGGGCAAGTGACATTATGGGCAGGGCAAGTGACTTTTGAAAATCCACTTGCCCTGTGCAAGTGGATTTTCAAAATATTTCCAGAACCCTGGTGACTAGTCCCAAACTAGTGGCTAAAAAAATTATTTGTACAGCCCTGAACGTGATGACAGTGATTTTGGTGCAAGACACTTCGTCTATATATTGAGGATATACTTTCACAAAAACTTCCATCGCATTAGCAAGTGTGGTTTACGAGTTACGATCATGCGTTCTTTTTGAAAAGTAAAAACATTGAAAACTTTCGTGTTTGAGGTCATGGCAACCTTGACCTTTGGCCTAATGACCCCAAAAGTAATAACATTCCTCCTTTCACCAAGGGCCATGTACCTTGTGCGTGTGACTTACATGTATACAGTGCCCCAGATAACTTTTGGACCTATTGGGTATTCACTCATGAAATTAGAATTGAGTGAATTTCAAATTTTCAAAAGTAATAGGGTGATTTGGGGATCAAAAGTAAAACAAGCAAGGTAACTTACCCGTCTTTATGTGAGCTTTACTGACTTGTTATTCATGGCATTATTAATGATTACTTTCCATAGAAACATATATATTAATTTCAGAAGTGTTTCTTAACGGTAACTCGCTTGTCGGTTTAGGTCCCCGTTTCCACATTTTAATCATCCGCACAACGCAAACGCTTTCAAAAGTAAACAAGAAAGCACTCAGACGACTACACAATAGTATAGACTGGTATAGCGTACATAATCAACTATATAGCGTTCTCTTTTAGTGCTCTACTTTATCGATAATTATGTAACGTCCCAGTCAAGATAAACACCGGAAGTAAAATCTGCTTTTTGTAAATATTGGAATACCACGAAAACACCAATCCATCAATCATTTGAACACTTTGTCTGTCGATACTGTCGAAAATTAAAATGTTTGAGTGAAAAGAAAATTGCTTGGGTATCTGGTACGCATGTCAGGGAAATTAATTGGGTATTTGGCAATTTTAATTGAGTGAAATACGCAGATACGCTGCTTATCTGTGGCACTGTGTATATCTCAGAAATCGCATTGTTGAATGTATGTCCATCTGATGTCAAAGTGCCCTGCAGTGTCTCAGACTTCTAGAAATCGAAAAGTAGTGGGGATTCTAGGCTAGCACTAGGATTTTAAACCTGGCCAGACTTTTGCCGTGATATTTTGGAACTTTAATTGAAGGCGCTATAACCTTGCATTTGCGTACACATCAAAAGTAAGTTAAGAGTATGCTTTAATATTATCCAGTAGGGTATCAATATTTCTACTGCATTTTGCTTAATTAGTGCTTATATAATTAAAAGTTGAATTGCACAATATTCAAACTTTTAAAAAAACTCCCGTACTCCCTGATTTAATGTAATTTAATTTTTAAAAATTGTCGACTGAAATTTTATTGTGGAGTCTGTGACTCAGTCTCTGGCTGTTTCCTGTTAACAGGGGTTCCAAAGAAGCTAGAAATATCGCGTTGCATTATGGGACAACATTCGGAAATACTACATACACCACGACTAGGCCAAAAAAAACAACCTGTGTTTCCGGTGGCCGACCCTAAAACGTTTTACGATTTATTTTTTCTAAACAAGGGGACTGGCGTGGCGCAGTCGGATTTGTAACCGGAGGCCCCGGGTTCAATCCTCCGTGGTGCCACGGAGTTCCGTCGGTGTGTTCTTGAGCAAGACACTTTACCTTAGCCTCGTCTGTCTGATGGGGACGTAAACCGGGCGGTCCTGTGTATCGGTCTATCCTCCGAGCACGTTAAAGAACCATAGGAATCTATTCGATAATAAGAGTAGGGCAGGTTCCCGGATTCCTATGTATCCTTCCCCTCTCTCTGGGGCGGCTCTAAATAACCTATACTGTGTTGATGAGCCGTTAAACAACATTCAATTTTCTAAACAACGAATTATCACAATATATCGAGGTAAACTGACATCACAGAGAAACTTTCAGTTGTATCATCCACTTGTATGGGGTGTATGAGATAAATACATGTAGAACCTTGCTCCAAAAAAAAAAAGGCCTACCGACCTACCCTATTTTTTCAGAGCATGCAATAGGAAACGCACCTATTTTTATTTCGCCCTATCATGCATAGAATAAGTAATGAAAGCCACTTCATTCTAAAATTGTACCAATATTTTAAGTCATCGCACCTTTTGTATTGACTATTGTTTCATGTTGATTGTTCAAATCAAACATAAAATTGTCACAATTTACAGACAGCCGATCAAACACGTTCACACTTGCCATTGTTCCAGTTTACGCTACTGTCTGTACAACAAATTAATTACCAGTGATCATAAAGTTCAAAAAGACTGTCAGCGTTTAAACAGAGCATCTCTGGCTGATTAATTCTTAAACAAACAGTGTCACACTTCATGGTAAACGAAACCCACACGAAAATGACACTCCTGAGTCAGTGGTCGAGTACACTATCAACTGAGCTAAGTACACTATCAACTGAGCTAAGCGGGCCAGATGTACTATGGCTTACTATTTAGAATATCTTGTCGTAATAATTTCGGTGGAATATATATTTTCAAAATACAGTACAGCCAGGGCCCTCCCTTCACTTTGGGGAATTGGGCCAGGGCCCTCAGGAAGGGGAATTTTGAGTTATTTTCATATCAAAGGGGAATTTCTAAGCTCAGACGTCCAATAGCAAATGAAAAATTACCTGTTTTGAGATCAGAAACAGCCCATAATTTTATCCCCCCACAACCAAAGAAGGAAATATTCAAGCAAAGTATTACATAATTATTCTGGACTAATCATTTGGAATAGCTTGCCAGACAGCTTAAAAAGCTTGAAAACAGTTGATTCTTTTCATTGTAACTTCGTCAAATGGATAAAACAAACCTCATAAATTTATAAATGTATTACTAAAAACATCTAGACTGATATTAAAGATTGGGAATAATATATCTAAATCTGAAATTATTTGAGTTCAGAATATTTAATTTTCGGTTTGAACATTTTGTCAATAGAATACTAGAGAATACAGGTGAGTTAGATATGTACATCAGACAGTATGATTGTATGTAAGTACGTTGGAAAGTGTTAGCGCTTAGCTTTGTTTGATTGTTTGTGTGTTTTGTTATTATTGTTTTTTCAAATAATTAATATCCTTTTTTGTTTGTCTATGTTTTCAGGTATCTACATCTATGTTATGATGTCATCTTTCTTTTTTTTGTGCATGTTTTATGTTTCTTAAGGCCAAAAAAAAAAAAAGTGTGTTTCCTATTGCATGCTCTGAAAAAATAGGGTCGGTAGGTAGGCATTTTTTTTCTTTTTTTTTTGAGCAAGATATTGTAAGATTCTACATGTATTTATCACATAAACCCCATACAAGTTGATGATACAGCTGAAAGTTTCTCTGTGATGTAAGTTTACCTCGATATATTGTGATAAATCATTGTTCAGATCAAATAAACAATTTATTTATTTTTTATTTTTTTTTTCATAAAAAGTTTTAGGGTCGACCCCTTAAAAATAGGGTCGGTCGGGCCACCGGAAACACAGGTATTTTTTTTTTGGCCTAATTATTATTATTTGTGAGTTTTGAGTAATTTGAAATCTAATGTATGAGCAGGCCTGTGGACAGAAGCTGAATGGGAGGTGGCTGCATATACAAGGGTGTGTGAGGCTGGCTGATGATATCTTATTCATTATGTTTAACCAATTTGCCAATAAGTATTGTAAATGTGTAAATAACAGAGGGCCATGTGGAAGATTAGTTTTGCAACTAAATGTGTATTACCCTCTGTAAATAAAGTCTATAATCTGTAAATAAAGTCTATTATTATTAGAAACACAAATTAGAGTGTTTTTATTTATTATTTAAGTGGTACCAAGAATTTACCATTCCAAATTGCAAATTGTATGCTGTTTTCATGTTTTGGAGTTTCTAAAAAAAAATTAAGAGGGAATTTTCACAGGAAAAGGGGGGAAAACATGTACAGTTAGGGGAGGGGAATGGGGCCGAATTTCTACCCAAAAAACGGTCAAACGACGGCCCTGATGTCAGCTCGCGCGAAACCCACACTTTACTTGATTCGCCGAGTGTGGTCGTATATAGAGTGCCGCGCGGATCTATGCGGAGTCAGTGTTTTGATTGCCGAATCCACGCGGCAAAAGTATGCCATTGTCGAGTGATCACACTCCGAGTTACTCAGCGTAGAATCCAATTAACCATGAGTGCACATGTGGTGATTTATTATTGGGAAAAATCTGAATTTTTCGACCACTTTTCAACTTTTCCGACAGCACATCTTTTCTGATAAACGACTGATAAATACAATGAATAAATTTCGAAACAAATAGGTATTTCAAACTTTTAATGCATTTAATCACAAGTTTTGTCCTTTTGAATACCACACGTACATGAATAAAACTCACCAGAGAGGAAAATGACACGCCTATATATTCGGTTTCCGTAAGGCCAGCATTAAAAAATTGTTTGTTTGCAGTTTCCGACCCATGGCTTTTAGGGGTGGGTCGGTAGGTAGGGATATATATTTTTTTTAAAACATTTTTATTATTAACGCATGCCCATCGACGGCATGCAAATATCGTGTGCTTCACTAGTATTATCCATAGATTTTTTTTTTAAAAAGGGTTTAGTTAAATATTAACAGAACATGCAAGAAAAAAGAAACAAAAAAAACTTAAAAAAAAAATTAAAAAAAAATAAATATTAAAAACAATTAAAAAAAAATCTGAAAAAAATTCTTAAAAAAATTGTTTGGGTCGGCGGATTTGCCGTGGGTCGGTCGCAAACTGCAAACAAACAATATTTTAATTTAGGCCTAAGCCACTGAATACCACAGTGACACGTACATGCATAAAACTTACCAGAGAGGAAAATAACACGCCTATATATTCGGTTTCCGTAAGCCACTGTCATTTTCCTCTCTCCAAGTTTTATGCATGCACGTGTGGTATTCAATGTAAGATCTATTAAATATGGCAGTTGTTTATGCATGTATTGCATCATGTCATCAGAAACCTCGCCCCAAAAGTATGTATGGGGATCGGTACTGGGTCCTGCTGAAAATTCTAAGACAAGTAATCATGGCTCTTAGTCTATGGTTGGTACATACTACCATACGAGCCATATTGAATGTGAAGACAACTGGTAAGGGTATAATAATTCAGGGATCACCCTAGGATTGAATTTCAATGAGACAAAATATCCCATTTGCTTGATTTTAATGAGACATTCACCATTTCGGATGCGAAGCCGAACGACCAGTGGTTGTTTGTCGACCGCGTGTACCGCTGGAGGCCGCTAGGCGGGTCTGCGAACATAAACACCCAGAACATTTTTTAAATTTAGATGTGATTTCCTGCATTCTGGCTCATTCCCAGTAGCGAGAGTAAAAGTTGTTAAAGCATCCGAAATAAAGCGTGTCCGAATTTACGTAAACTTTTTACGCTAACACAGTTTTACAATTGCTTGCACCACTCCAGTACACAACTAATCATGTCAAATCATTATAGATTGGGTGGAAATGGTCAGATATGACTAGAAGTTGATGAATGATTATAAAAATGGCCAAGTTTATTCATAATCAATTGATTGTCTACGACACCACCGCGTCCGCGAAGCAAAACGAAAGTTTACCGACATAACAATCTTGCTTAGATTTATTTTTTTTCATGTGGTTTTCGAATAATTCAATATTTTATATGTTTTAATTGCGAATAAATGGATCTGAACAAATTTACGAACCGAAATGGTGAAAATGGATTTGACGAATTCGGTGCAACAATTTGTTCCATTGGTATTTTTTCATGCGATTTTTGAGATTTTAATGACAGAATATCGCGAAATCACGGCCTATAGTGATCTCTGATAATTGCACTGTAGACTCTACCAACAAATAAGGAATACACTAAAATCATTTATTTTTTTAATACTATCTGAGAATTTATTTAAACTGTGAATAAAAAATATGTAACGTTTTGCGTGGTTTTGAAGAATCAGAAAGCTGTATGAGTCAAGTTTTGGTTTTAAAGAATCAGAAAGCTGTATGAGTCAAGTTCCAATCAAGGAAATTTATATAGTTTATTTAGAGGGGCATCCGTGATCACTGTGAAGTACAAGATCTAGTCAGAATTCTATATTTTTTTTAAATATTACTTAAAAAATCAAAGAAGACAAATATTTACATTAATGAATAGAAAAATGTAATGAACGCATATGAACAGCTAGCTATCTATACTAATTCTGTAAAATAACAATTCGAAAATAGGCCTGTGAACTAGATTTCGGACTCGAAGTCTTGGGGACACTAGTCCACAAAAACGTATTTTTTGTTCAAATGAACGAATTAATAAAAAAAGAAATTTCGTAATTAACTAAATCAAGTATTCTTACCTTTCATACGATGACCAGAAATAATAACAAAATCCAATATAGTCCTATGTTCGTTGTTTTATTCTCTTAAAATTATGTCCCACCACCATCTTTGTTCACCGACTAGCCGCAAACAGCTGATTCCATAACCGTGACCTTCGAACTTTCCGAGGGAGTGAGCACAAAGCGAAGTTTTGATTGGTTAAAAGCTGGGTGATGTCATTAAAAGAAACATAGATTACCCCATTTACTTCGCCAGTTACAAAATTAGACAAAGACATTTGTGCAAATTACAAAAATTCTGCAAAGTTAATGCATGTCAGTAATATCTGAAGTGGCTGAAGGCTAGATGGTTATTACAGACATTATTTGCGATGATGTTTACTGACGGAAAAAGCTTAAACTTGCAGAAATACACAACTTTGTAACAATAAATAGGTCGATCGAACAGTCATTATCGTAAGGGGAATAACTCCTACATGCTATTTATAATAAGTAAGAGGCTCGGGTAAAAAAAATGCTGAATGCTCGGAATTCGTTTAATTATAAGTGTATCTTTCTTATACTGTAGTGAATGTATCCCCTTCTCGTCAACAGTATTGTATGTAAACAACAATTTAGCAAACCTACTGCTGTAGCTTTGCTACTATCTGGGCTGATAATTAAATATAAAGCCCTGCTACTATCCGACACAAAGGCTCGGGTCTCACGTAATTTTGACAAGACACATAATCAAAGTACTGAAAGTACTGAGCGGCATAGGTTGGTCGAAGGGGATTTACTGTCTAGATCCGTTGTCATGTTGAAGGGAGGTGGGAGGGGGGGGGCGGGGCGGGGGGAGAGTAGAATCAGAATGCGTTGTATTTGTTTTGTTATATTTTTACTGAAACAAAGTTATGCCATTGATGTGAAGAAGCAAATTTTCTAACCGCGATCGTCGTTAATTTTAGCTCATCTGCCTCATTCGTAAATGGGGAATACATTAACAATCTACTTTTCATTGTTAAATGTTTGGTACTCGGCTTTACTTTAGGTCGCCGCAGAAAATGTTGCATTTAAAAGAATAAACCAAACAGAACAGAGAAAAGGGAGAATGCAGCAAATAATTATGGAAGAGTACATTACAGGCCTGCCAAAACTTGTTAAGACAAATTCCTAAGATTTTTTAAAATTTTAAGATTTAAAACGCGAGAAGAACATTTTAAATGGAAATTTGGAGCTCACGACTTGATTTCCACTCTATTTTTTTTAATTAATACAAGTTGATGCATTGTTTGATAGTTATAGAAAATAATAATTAGCATAGTAATTCGATTAGAAACACTTGGTAAAGTTTCTACCACATCTGTTTTTTTTATCAAAGTCTTTTCTACCCAGATGCATGCTCATAAATCATACTCATCGCACACAACAGCAGCTGTTATAGTGGTACCACGCACCACACAGCAGCAGCTGTTACAGTGGTACCACGCACCACACAGCAGCAGCTGTTACAGTGTTACCACGCACCACACAGCAGCAGCCGTTACAGTGGTACCACGCACAAGGAGTTGCTAGTTCCTCACACTTGCTATTTCAGTTAGGTTGACCAATTAAAGAAATCACAGATATTGCTGCATTACGCATGCCGTTATGCCACTGTGCGGAAATATGCGCATGCAGCTATTACATGCAAAACATCCCACAAAACACGCCTCCTAGTCTTCAACTTTTGGCTTTTTATAACTTAAAATTTACAAAAAGGCTCTAGAACGAAGCTTTTCGGAAAGCTAAAACTTGTATTATATTCAGTCAGTCAGTCAGTCAGTCAGTCAGTCAACGCCATTAGCTGATTGGTTGTCTTATACAATACGCTGCTTTATGACTGTTTTGTATTGCTGGAAACCAGCATAGAAATAACCTTGACATATACTACATTAGTCTTGATCATCTTCGACGCTTGTTCGTAAATACAAGGTTAACGTTTGTCTTGAAAACACGCAAGCGTCGCATATGATCTAGACTATTTCTGTACATCGCTATCTCAAACTTGTTGCCAGATGGGGGTCAACTATAATGGGGTGTCGCCATTTTGAAAATTAGGATGATAGCAATAGGCTAGGTAGGACCTACGCCTAATAATGGCATAATATTGCGTGAATTTGCTGAATTTTATGTCGAATTATACCATGTATATACGTTAAATACACCAGAGACTTTGCACATTTTCTTTTCTTTTTCCGAACAGGGGGAGAGGGAAGCCAGACTTTCCTAGAATACTATATAACATTATAGCCCAAGAGGGCCTGTATCGCTCTACTGGCTATATGGAGTCTGTGGTGGGGAACACGACAGTGATATACGCTACCAGGCTTGGTACTGATCCTTCCTGCTAAGTTTCACTAAAATCCAGTCAAGGGTTCAGGAAAACTAGTCCGGATAAAGCTTGTGTATAAGGGACCACAACTCTGTCAAATATCATTCAACCGGAACAAGGAGATGATATGCGCAACTAGGCTCGGTACTCATCATCCCTGCCAATATTTACTGAAATCCGGCCAGGTGATCAGGAGAACTAGTCGAGACAAAGTTTATGTATCAAAACATTTAAAAGGCCATAACTCCGTCAAATATCAATCAACCGGAACACGACAACGATATGCGCAACAAGTTTCGTTGACAGCCGACCAGTGGTTGAGGAGAACTAGTCCAGAAAAGGTTTGTGTACAGAAACCTTGAAAGAGCCACAATTCCAACAAAATCATTCAAACGGAACAAGACACTAGCTAGGATTGGTACTGATCATTTCTGCCAAGTTTCATCGAAATCCACCAGGAGATCCGGCCAGGAGTTCAGAAGAGACTAGTTTGGACAACGTTTGTTTATTAAAACCTTTCAAGGGCCACAAACATCGTTCAACCGGAACACGACAACAATATGCGCAACTAGGCTTGGTACTGATTATGCCTGCCCATGCAGTTTCATCGAAATCCAGCAAGGAGTTCAGGAAAAAGTTTGTGTTTAATGGCTCATAACTTTGTCAAAAATCATTCAACAGGAACATTGCGATGATATGTGCTTTGGCTTGATACTGATCATCCCTACCAAGTTTCTCTGAAATCCGGCCAGGCGTTCAGGAGAACTAGTTTGTACAAAGTTAGTGTATTAAAACCTTTAAAGGGCCATAGCTCTGCCAAAAACCATTCAACCAGAACACGGCGATGATATGTGCAACTAGGCTTGGTACTCATCATCTCCACAAAGGTTCGCTGAAATCCGGCCAGGAGTTCAGAAGAGACTAGTCTGGGCAAAGTTTGTGTATTAAACCTTTACAGGGCCATAATTTCGCCAAAAACATTCAACTGGATCACGGCGTCGATATGCACAACGAGGCTTGATACTGACCATCCTTGCCAAGTTTCGTTGAAATTCGGCCAGGGGTTCGAGAGAATTAGTCCGGACACAGTTTGTGTATACTAGACTTTAAAAGCTCATAACTCCGGCAAAATTATTCAAACAGAACACGGTGACGATCTGCACAACTAGGCTTGGTACGGATCATCCCTGCAACGTTTCGTTGAATTCCGGCCATATGAAGACCCTATCGTCTTAACGAGGCAAAATACAGCATTTTTAACTAATTCAAGTGTCATAACTCCGGTGTTACTATTCCGATTTGGGTTGTTTTTGATTTTTTCGAGCTTTCATTAATATTAGTAATCTGGTAAAGTTTGGTTAAGTTCAGATGACAAATGAAGTAGAGTTTGGTAAATATCGGATGAAAAATGAAGGCACTATCGTATTAACAAGGCAAAATATAGCAATTAAACTAAATCAAGGGCCATAACGCCGGTGCTACTTTTCCGAACTGGCTGGTATTCGAACTTGTCCGAGCTTTCATTGATAAAAGACACTGACAGTGTTTGGTAAAGATCAAATAATAAATGAAGTTGCTAGAGTGTTCACAAGGCATAAAATGTCTTCTTTCCCCACCAACAAAACAAGGGCCATAACTCCGGTATGACTGGTCCGACCTGGCTGATTTTCGAACTTATCCGAGCTTTTATTGATATGAACAATCTTTACAAGTCAAAAGGCCTTTGGCAGGGGTCATATTTTACCTCGTGAGCTTTCACTGATATTAAAACACTGTGCACGTTTGGTAAATATCAAGTAATAAATGAAGGTGCTAGAGTAGTATAGAAACGAGGGGTACCAGCGCAGTTTCCCCTCGCGGGGAACGAGAAAAACTAGTGAAATATGCCAGGGGGGACTCAGGCGCAACTCTCATTCCACCATCAAGATCTAAATGTAAGTCACGCTTAAACCAACACCAACATATTTCAACAGTTTTCTCAAGCAACCCCGCTCTGGAAATCTCCTCTGGTATCCCTCGCTTCTATACTACTAATCAATCCGGTTTGTCATTTTAATAACATAACATTTGCAACTAATTAAACAAAGTCAGACGGAACCGGGCAGTAGTCTTCATCATCGCTCTGCATATCATTTTTTACCCTGGAGTATTTTATTTTTCTACACTTTGCTATTGTGTATTTCATTTCAAGAAGCTCTTCTCTGTTTTTAACCAGCTCACGTTCATAATTATCCATTTCAACCAGCAATCGTCTTTTTTTGGTGTCCATAAAATCACCACGAACTACTTCATATTCTACTTGGAGTTGCTTACCTCTCATCAATTCTCTTTTATATTTATCTTTTAAATGGTTAAGTTTTTTGCAAACCTTTTCTAACTTTTCTTGTTCCATTATATAATAATACTTATATAATTATTTTTAAAACCTTTATTTAATATTTTCAATATCCTTGAATGGAACCCAACTATTGAAATCCTCATTGTAACCCTTCCATTTAATCAATGTTTGTTTCTTTTTGTAATCACGTCGTATTACTTTTTCAATCCTAAATATTTCTTGCTTTGCTTTTATGATTTCTAATTCATAAAAGCTTCCATCAATGTTTTCGTTGTTTAAATCTTTTATTTTGTATGTCACAGGATTTGTGTTTTAAATTTCATCAATAACAAATATTTCTTCAGTCCAATTTGGAGTATAACCTTTCTCAAACGTTCTTTTATATTTGCTGATTCTAACATTATCCCCTATTTTAAACGTTGGCTTAATTTGATTACTTTTCATCTTTCTATACAAGTTGAAATATACCGTTCCTTTATTCTTTTCATTACTAGCTTCAGTTGGTGTCATTTTAATACTCCGATGTTTTGTATTATTGTACTTATCAACGATCATCTGTAGCACATCTAAATATGTGTTTGTATTGTAAGCTGTAAAATATTTCCACATCTTTTTTTTTATTGTCCTGTTAAATCGTTCAATTACTACAGCTTTTCCGAAATTAAAAGTGTGATACATTTTGATATTATTATCATCAAGAAATTGCTTAAACGTCTTGTTGTAAAATTCCACACCTTGATCAACCCACAACAATTTACACTGTCTTCCTGTACTGATTATCTGTTTGAACGCTTTGGTAATTTCTAAACCAGTTTTATTTGGAACGGGTACAACCCAAGCAAATTTACTAAATAAATCAATAACAGTAAGCAAGTATTTAGTACCTTTATTATACTTTGAAAACGATTGCATGTCAACCAAGTCAGCAGACCATATTTTATCAGTTTCATTAACAATCACACGGCGTTGAGTGAACTTTCTTCGTATAGGCTTATGAAGTTCATCTGCTAACTTGTCAGTCCATTTGAACGCCTTTTCTCGTTTTTTGAGTTTCCAAGACCAAGTTTATATTTTGTACTAATAACTGGTTTTACTATCACATTTTTAGCAATCTTTTCTCCAATAGTTTTAGACTTACTAGATTTCAAACCAGTAAGCATGTTTTTATCACACATTGATTTTTTACTAGGATTTTCATCATAACAAATATCATGATCTTTACAAACAGCATCTAATTCATTTACCGGCTCTCCGCTATCAAGCGGATTACCCGGACCGCAGTATTTATAACCAGGAAGTGTTAGCCCCTTTTTGGGTAGCAAAGGGAGCAAAGCTTTATGAATATCAATATTTCCACCTTCTGTGTTTTTTAAACAAACTTTGTTTTAGTAATACACAAGACGCACAAGTTGCTCTTAACATTTTTCTACCATTTTTTGCTAAAACATACTTAGGATAAACATTTTCAGTAACCATTTTTTCTTTTATACAATAACTCATATATAATATGATTAGATTAAACTTCGTTTACAAAATATGATTTTATAATGTTTTCATTTTCTATTGGTTTGTATGGTTTTAATATTTTGTAAAGAATATCGTACACACTATTTCCCTCTTGCAACTTTTTGACAAAGTACAAACAGAAATATCCGCACAAGACACTTGTTTTATCTTGATATTGAATGGTGTTGTATTTTATATTAGGTATGTAATTTAAAACTTCTTTTGATGGGCTCAGACCAAACGGATTGAAGTAATAATTAGCATAGTAACAAGTCCAGTGTGTACCAGGTCCAATATGATCATCAAGATTAATAATACCACATTCTGGTTTATTTTGTTTTGTCGGTAATTTGTTTTTGCTAAACACTCCCCTGAATTTTTGTATACCTAGCTGCTTGACCCATTTTATTATATCTAAGTTAGAGATAGGTTTATTTTTAAAATTTAATTTTTTTTATGAATGGGATACTTCTGTACGGTCTAATTTGTGAGACTACTTGCAAACCTTTTTCATTATCAACTCTTAGTCCTTTCTCTTTTCTACCTACTTGCAAACCTTTTCCAGTTAAGCCACTAATAAGAGATCCAATCAATGGAATTCCTAGTGATGCAAGCAGTCCGAGAAATCCCCCGTCTTGTTGTTGTTGCCTTGTCAGTTTAATAGGGCAACAACCTTTGGAATTTATTATCTTGTTTAATTGCGGTAGTGTTAATGCATTATTTGATTTAAGTAGTAGTGCTTGCTTTTTGTCACTAGGAATAGTTACCATCCTATTTCCAAATAGTTCCAATTCCAGTACTCGCCAGACCACTAAGTGCTCCTGTTGCTAGCGGTCCTAATACCTTTGGAGTAAATTTAGCAACTGTTGGTAAAATTGTTTTAGTTAGCAAACCAGCTAATGCGCCTAAAAAGCCTCCATTCTTGGACTGAGACCTCATTTGTGATTTTGATATACTTATGTCTTATCCCCGTCCACCAGGTTTAGCTTTGTTAATATTGTTAATCTGAGTGGATGTCAGCAGCAAAGGAAAATTCCCAGTTAGTTGGTTATTTTTTAACCTGAGTGTTAATTCGCTCTTGTTCTCATAAGCCCTCGCTAAACTCTGTTTTTGCCCATCTGTTAAATTTACTGAATAATTTACGTAAGTCATATATATTATAAGTTAGATTAAACAATAACTAGTTCATTTCCAACGGTTTCAATAGCAACTTCTTCCTTGTACAAGACTAAAGAATAAAATGTATATCTAGCGGTAGGAACGTTGTTTAGTTTATATCTCAAACTTAGTTGTTTTGGATCAATACTGACTTCATTTCCCTTGTAACTCAAATCGAAATATATCATTCCGAAGAGATTTTTAAAATTACTCACATTGAGTAAAGTTCCAGTGTTTTTATCATTTTGTTTGTAAGAATAATTAATAACATCTCTGAATATTCTTATGATATTAGCATAACTATATTCGGTTTCTGGATAATAAACTCCATTTCCAACTTCCAATCTATCTGATTGTAAATAGCAATTAGCATCAGCAGCATTGAGCTTAAACGTATCCAAAAGATGAGGATTTTGTGTTTGAGAAGAACTCTTGACTGACCTTTGTAGATAAACAAAAAAATGTTTTGGACTTTTGACTCCAGCCATTATTCTAAATACAGATTCTGTTAGTCGAGTACTTCCGCTTTCTTGTATCATTTCACGAAGATAAGTCCATATTGTTGATGTCATATGATTTGCCATTACGTAACTTAAACCATCTGGGTTAAATATCATTCTAGGTATCCACAAAACTAATTTATTAATAACTACCAGACCATCATCACCACCTGCTTTGAAAATTAGCACATTATCATCTGTCAGTTGAAAGCTGATTTGAATCTGACTAGGAGGAAGCATGTTTGTTTCCAAACCTCCAAAGAAGGAATATGTATTTAATGGGATCGTAGAGTCAACTTTTTGATTAGTTATGATTAAAGCATGACGAATCGCAAATCCTGAATTATAACCAGCTTGATCATTTCGAGATTCTGCCACAGCCGTGGTATCTAAATAAAAGTATTCATTTGTTCCGGTTGTCTTTACATAATCGTCAGAAATTTCAAGCAAGCTTTTGACATTAACAAATCTGTTAAGATTATTTCCATCGTAAACTATTTTTCCATTTTGCCTTACTTGCATTTGATCAATCAGTGAAGCCGCATCATTAATTAGAGCAATTTCATCGGCGGCTGCGTGAGCGGCTCAGTCAGCAAGTTTGTTTACTTGAAAACTGATTTCAAAATATGCGTTATACCAATCAAAGTAAGAACTTCTATCATTTAGTGTAAACTGATAACCACTTTTTATTTGCCTGGTAGCATTTCCTGTTTATAGGAGTATCTAACTGAATAGGTACATGTTCATATATAGTATTATATTGATTACTTCGAAACATCTATATATACTAGTAATTAGATTATTTTTTATTAATTAATCGATTATTTCTTGCATGAATTCCTCTTCCGGATAGTAATCTATTAATTTTTGCATTTACATCTTCTTCAGTTTCAGCTACAACTTCTTTTTTGTTATCAGCCTTTGTAAGTTCTTTTAAAATTATCTCACCTTTTGGTTTAGGTTTTATAACTGAAACTAATTTATCAGCAGCCATTTTTCCCCCTTCATCTCCAAGGTTTTTAGAACCACTTCCTAAGATTTGTTTTCCAGCAGTTTCTTATGCTTTCTTGCCTGCTGTTTTTACAGACTCACTAAATATTTTTGATCCAACTTTTGAAAAAATGTCAAATATGCCAGCTCCAGTTAATCGATCAACTTCAGTATATGTTCCCGTACTAGTGTCATAAACTATTTTTTAAACATGCCATATAACTTATGTTACATTAATTCCTTCAAAACAAATCGAAATCATGTATGGACACCATTAAAATTAATCATTTTACCGGAGAAATCTGTTATGTAAATATTAATACTGTTAATGATTGTTTTGTTTACTTCGCAGAACCCGACTCTCATCGGTTCATCTTTAAAAGGATACGATCTCGTAAGATCAGCTGTACTTATTTCATAAATGACATCTCCGTATGATCCATCAACAATATAACTACTTATCAAATCACAGTGGATATACAATGTGTCGATAGAATTTGTTATGTTTGATGTCACAGTTCCCAATTTAGTTTCTCTGATAACTGCATCATTGTCAAACCCGATCAAGGTGTGAAAGTTTGATTCTCTTAAATCAAGTACGAACTTATTATGAATGGTAACTAAACATTTAAAACTTGATAAATCGAACTCAATTCTTATCGGGACAGGTGAGTCATCAGTTAAATCACCGTTTACAGTCAATGCTTCTTTTATATAATTATCAGTATCAGCATAACTGTAATTTCCATTTGCAAAACTAATAGTTTTCGGATTTTTATCTTTATCTTTTCCATTGTGATACCTTATCACTTTGTTATTAAAATCTTCACTAATATTATACCATGAGTAAGTCATAGAATTACTCTTATCAAGTCCAATGCCATACTGTTTGTTCTTGCCTAATATGAATGGTCTGTCAAATACAGTTGTAAAATTACTCGGTGTATTCGAGCTGTTAATTATTGATGCTTTTTCTGATGATAATACAATTTTTTGTTCCATATAATATAGGATGGATAAAATTAATCACCTAAATAAAACATTTTTAAACTTGATTTTTCAAAATTGTAAACCTGTGTAGTGTTGGCTGCTACAATCGCGCCGAACAAAATAATATGTGGTGGTTTTAAATAAAATTCAGATGTTTCTTTTAATATTCGTTTGTTATGTTTTATTATCGGGTAAAGACGCTTTCTATCTCCATCTGCTGTAAAAAAAACACAAGAATCTTTCTAAATCTGCTCCCGTGTAAGTAAAATCTATCTCAAATACATAACGACCTTATTTAAGAATTTCTAAAGCATCTGCCTGATCTTTTTTATAATATTCTTCACCTTTTATAAGTGGATTGGCTACAAAAGTAAACGCTTCGAGAAAATCACCACGTTTGGTTCTTTCAAGTGGTTTTTGCGTCGGGTATGATACAAAACTCTGGCTACCATTAACGCGATCTTGAATAATACTTATTACATCTATTGTATATTCAATAAGTAGAATCCGACTTAAATAGTCTACTTTTACTTTCAACCCATCAATTATACCAATAACTGCTGTGTGGCGACTATCAGACTTTTGATAATGCTCTTTAAGAAAAGCTATTTCACCATCAAAAGCTTTGCTTCTTTCATCCTGAGCAGCTTTCAATTGCTTTGAAGCATCATCAGTAGCAGTGTTAAGTTTATCAGTGTCAACCAGTTTGCTCAGGGCAGACTCCAGCGACTTACCGTCAACCATTTTCTTTTTGATATCCTCAAACTCTTTGTTGATATCTTCAACATTGGTGTTTATCTGTTCATTTGATATTTTAATTTGAGTTATTTCAGTAGTAAAAGCAGTTCTCATTTGTGTTGTAGCATCAGCAATAGCAGCTTCAAGTTCATTGTTATCAACCATTTGTTTATTGATTTCTTTAATTCGCTCATTATTACTGTCAACACCATCTTGTATTTTTTCACATAACTTTTTATAGAGCTCGCTATCATCTTCCAATCCATCTTCTTTCTTTTCTAACTCTTTTAAAGCATCACCCAAAAGTTTTATTTCATCTTTTAAACCATTTTGAATTTCAATCATTTTCTCACGGTTTGTCTGTAATTGCTTTTGTATCAGACTTATTTTGTCACCAACACCTGTTGTCAAATTTTTCATCATATCTGGAATTTTATCAATATTATAATCACGTATGATTTTTGCTACTCTTCTTTGAGTATATTGCATTGTTGCTACATCATCTGCTTTATCTGGATTACCAACATTGGTGATTTTATTATTATTCATGTTAAGATCACTTCTCAAAACATTTTCCTGGTTTTTACCCTTGTGAAGATAATTATCCAGATGTTTTTGTTTTACATACTCAGACAGCACAATACCAAAATTTGTATTATTAACACTGCCAGTAGTAACTTCCTCGCCAAGATCGTTAAAAAGTCCCATTATATATAATATGATTAGATTAAATTTCACCAGTGAAGTTACTTTTTACTAACTTCCTCGGTCGATCAAGATACAGAAAGTCGTACTGCTTGTCAGTCGCTTTTTTATATTGATCTTTGCTGACATCTTGTTCGTTTGAAAGCATACCCAGCTCACGATTAACCGGAGTCGCAAAGAAGATGTAATGAGAACAGTTCAAACGAATGTCTAAGGGGAGTTTTGTAATAAGATTGGGATAAATAAATTACACAACAGTTTTTGTGTCTTCCCTGGATGAAATAATTAATAATATCATTTTGATTGCGTTCACAAACACAATCATCAAAAATAACTATCTTTTGAGTATCAGAGTCCAAATCATTCACAGGGATAACTTGGTCATTCGAACATTCTAATATGTCTCCAACCGAATTTTATCTCTTTTTTGCTATCTTTTCAAGTTTTTGCGACAAGACCTGATACTTAGACTGTTCCAAGTTTTTAGCAAACAAGTAAATCTTGTCGTAGTAAACCAAAGGTTTAACAACATGTGAACTAATGTATTCGTCTTGCCAGAACCTGAATTACCACAAATTAACATTCTAAAACAACAGTCTGGCATAAATTTCCATATCTGTTTAAAATTACCGTTTTGTGTCTTCATGTCATAGTTTGGAATTTCCATTATAATAATAGTCAGATAATATTAATATTATCCAAGTATTATTATATATGTCTAAAGTGTATTGTGGAATAAAACAATTCCCTTGTGGTAAACAACTTGGAACAGAAGCAGAATGTTTTAAAGCTAATCAAGTTAGATATTACGGATTACAAAAAGTTAAGATGCATATCACAGGACCTACAAAACAAAAAGATGCAGATCCTGCATGGAGACCAACAATGAAAAATCCAGGAAGTCTGTCGAAAACAGAAGAACGACCAAATATTATTTATTTGATAGGATTAGAAGGAGAACTAAAACACATAAATAAAATGTTAAGCAAATCTGAATTTCCCAGTGAGATAACACGTCTTGAAAAGAATTAGCTGGTTAAAATACAAAATGAGTCTGAAAAAGCACATGCAAATATTAAACTCATAAGAAAAAAATTAAAAGCAGCTAAACCCGCAGTTAAACCTGCAGTTAAGAAAGCCGTTAAACCTGCAGTTAAGAAAGCAGTTAAACCTGCGGCTAGGAAGAAAACAAAAACTCCGAGGCGAATATCCAATCTTGCAGGAATAATAAAAGACATAACCCCGGAGAAATGGATTAAAATACAAAAAGATGAGGCGCCAAAAATTAAACCGATCTTAAACTTATCTTAACTATCTTAATTTATCTTATTTAAATCTAACCTTATATTATACGTGTCTTTGTTAAAATGGAAATAATTAGCAGATAAAATGCGAAAAGCGAGTGAGCTTGTCAAAGAATACGAGAATAAAGTTATCCAAAAAAGACTAGAAAAAGGAGCTAGTCGTGATTTATACACAGAAATATTTAAACCTGTAACTAGCGAAATAAAAAGTCAGTCAGAACAGCTAACGGAGCAGTTAGCTTCTCTTCCGAAAATAAGTCAGCAATTAGACACTCTTCCAGTAGCAATAGGCGAGGAAGTACAAGAACAAAAAACGTACCAGGGATTACCCCAGTAATTCGCTGAAGAACCTCGTACAGTAAAACTTGCCGGTGATTTTTTGATGCCGGTATTAATAAAGCCGTGATAAAAGCATATAACTATCCATTACCAATGCAATTAATCGGGGATGCAGTACTCAGTGGTGATTATAATTTTGAACCCTTGCTTGCAGATATTTCTAATAAAATCGATACAATTGGACGCGACAAGGGGTACCATATCTAAGCAGATAAAAAAAGAAAAAGATGTAACAAAAAAAGCATCATATGAGCTAGATAGGCAAGCTCTAATAAACGAGTCAAAAGCTTTGGTAGGTTATAGAAGTAGGATAACTGATATAATTTCGTTAAGCAAAATCATTATACCTGGAAAAACCGTTTCAGGAAAAGGATTACAACAAAATAAGAATTCCTACAAAGTCAACAAAGATGGACACTATGGAATGTTGCAAATTGATTTACCCAAGCTTGTTGGTCATCACAAACTTATTGTTAAACAAGGAGAAGCAGTTATGCTAGACCTAAAAGTAGACGATGATTTTGTAGACTTGATAACAAAGCGTTACAATAATAAAAAAACTTATTCAAAACTGTCTCAGAATGCTTTTAAGGAACTAACGAAATTATCTGGTTTACCAATTCACAAAGGTTCTTCAAAAGTCAAGAAGATTTTAGGAGGTTGTGTTGAATATTACAATAGTCCTGATGATTTGATGGATGATCTAGAGTTAGTATGTGGGAGTATCGAATCAGGAAATAATAGTCCACGGCAAATAAATAAAGGTATTAGCATAATCGATGAATTATTAAAAATAGGTGAAATATCGCCCAAAGAACATGAGCAACTATTTTCTAAATATCTTGAATAAATTATTGTCTAACTGTAATTATACATGACACAAATTACTAACAAAGAAGAATTAATTGATCATTTGACATGACTTGTGGCTGCATACAGACGCAGTTATAAATTGTGCGGTATTATAAACACAACATTACAAATTGTTAGTGGAATAATTGGTTGTACTGCTGTATTGGCATTGGTTCCGGCAATTCCTGTTTTCATAGCTGTAGTTGGCACAGTTCCTCCATTTCCTCTAAAACAAGAATAGCAGAAAAAAAGACTTTGTTAAAAACACATCATAGAAGTTTCAAACAACTTCTATCATATGTCCAAACAACCACAGAACTAGAAAATGATTAGGAAATAATTAGGATTGTCTTTAATAAAATATTAGAAATTCAAAAGAATGATAACTTCACGGAACCTCTGGAAATGTATATGAAAAGGTTCAAGCTTAATGGACATTAAGCTAGTAGAGATGCTCCGCAGGAGCATCTGTTCAAGTTAAACGGTCATGGCATCCAGTCGTAATTCTTTTCTAACTTGCTTCCATATCCTATCATACTTTTCTCCCTTTGATTTTGTTTTAACCGGTTTTGATTCTTTTTCTATTTTTAATATTTTAAATATTTTTACAATTTTGTAAAAACAAATCTTCAAATCTTTGTCTATTTTTAGAAGACAAATCATATTCTACCAAGTATTTATCTAAATGGTACTTTCTGTGGTAAATAGTTTTCTTCCGGTGTTAATTGTAACCTGCAATAAGATTGTAGCCATTGTGAGTGCCACACTTAAGGCAAATGCGTTCGTTATCCAAAACTTCACAAGTATCATTACAATTCAAACACGCGTAAGTACACTTGTAACACAGCTTGGCTCTGGTACAATATTTACAAAGCTTCTTTTTATTAGTTGTGTAAAATAAGATGCAATCTATGCACACCCCAGGAGGATCAATAATATCTTAAACTCTTTCACAATATTTGCAATTCATTATATTATACCGTAGAATTATATTTTTAAAATATAGGCTTAAAGAAATATTAACTTATGTAACTATATAAATGGAACGTATAGGACAGAAAATCCAAAACTTTAAGGAAGATCAAACGGAACATGCAAAAACTATTGATTTTGAAGATGCGAGTAAATTAGATGCAGAGCTTTTAATTTTTTCAAACTTTCAAGATTTGACAGAAAGAATTATAACAATGGCAAAACAACTAAAACTGACATGGAAAATAGAAAAAAGAAATATAAACAAACTATATTCTTTGTGCAAGAAACAAATTTCAGAGGCAACCAGTTACCAGTCAACTTTATACAAAGTTTCTTTTATTGCCCACTATGATATTTTACTTGACCGAGGAATTAAAATTATTATGTATGGTTGAGTAAAATAATATAATCTTTAATATATGAGTATTTACAGTTATGCAGAAGAAGAAAGAAAACACTTTGAAGAGGAACAAAAGGTTTACGAGAAAGTAAATGCGTACGAGCAAACTCATTTAACTGAGACAAATGAACTTAACAAAGAGTTTGAGACAGTTCACATGCAACGATTGTCAGATGATATTACAGCTTTTAAAAAAGACTGGGTAATAAAAACTGAGATTGAATGTAGTGATGCTGTAAAGCTTCTTACAGATCTGGCAGAAAAAGAAATTAAGATTTTTAATGAAACACAATTAAAAGTAATGTCTAAAAATGTTGAGTTGTTTAAAAATGATTTGATTAGCACTTTAGAAAAACCTCATGTGATTAATACTTATACCGGATGTTATAAAGACTTTGAAACGTTTGTCGAAAGTTTAAAAGAAATGATTGACGCAGAATTTTTTGATAAAATACTGATAAAGGTGATCTTTTGAGAGCAACAAACACAATTAAGAGTATAAAGCAGCAGACTCGGTTTTATTGAGTCTGTTCATGAGAAGTAATGAAAGAAGCAACACTTCTCACGCCCCCTAGCACCGGCTTAAGCGGTATTCTACTTCGAAGCCACCTGTATTGGGCTCGTTGGTCCCAAAGGACCAATAAAAAAAAGCACTACTGAAGACGAGTTTATAAACTATTGCAAATACAGGATAAAAATAAAATCACTGACAGCTGGAGGTAATCTTGAAACTGTTGATTTTGATAGATATTGCAAATATCATGTAAAAATAAGTCAGATGATAGATAATAGAGTTCTTGAGGAGAAATGCTTTCGGAGATACTTAGACATTCTTCTGGATAATGAAATAGATGCTCTCTTGGGTGAGGTTACCTACGAGGACACCAATGAACATGTTTATGAGGTTACCGATGAGGACGATAACGAGGGTGAAAATATTAAATAAAAAAATATTATTTAATTAATTACTTTATTAATAAATAGGGGCTTAAAGAAATAATCTTATGTAATATTATATAATGATTATCCGAGAAATTGAAACATCGCCAAAACAGTATAGCAAGGTTTTTAAAGTAAATGTTGTAAGTAATGACCCGCTCACTCAACTGCAGAAAACACAACCAAGCGTTATAAAATTTCTTAAAACGGAACTAAGAAAAACGGGCGGCTTTAAATTAAGTGTTGATGTGAAACATACTTTTAAAAAAACATCAATGGGGGACATAGCAACTGGTCCTGCAACCACATACAAAACAGCATACTTTAATTCTAAAGCGGCAACAATATTAACAGAAAACAATATTATCGGGGCGCTTGACAAAGCACGTGAGGAAATTGTAAAGTTGGAAATTGGATTCAGATGGGAAGTGGTTGGGTAATTGAGACACTAGACGCATACTATATAAATCGAATAACGTATAAGCCTTTACGAGGTAGCTCTTATTTAGATTTACCAAAAGAACTTGCTAATGCTAAAAAAGGATTAATAAATATAAAAAATGAAAAAGATAACGAATGCTTCAGATGGTGCCATTTGGCTTATAAATTTCCTGTTGAAAAAGATCTTCAAAGAATAACAAAGTACAAAAAGCATATTGGGGATCTAAATTATAAAGGAATAACATTTCCTGTTACTATCAAGCAAATCCCAAAAATAGAAAACAAAACAACATTTGTTTTAACATATTTGGATTTGAAGATAATCAAGTATACGCTTTGTACATTTCAAAAATAAAGCAGAGAAAACATGTGATATGCTTTTGATCACCGAAAAAGAAAAAAATCATTATGTGTGGATAAAATATCTTAACAGTTTGATGTATAATCAAAAAGCACGCAAGGAAAGAAAATGGTACTGTAAAACATGATGCAGTGCTTTACATTAGAAAGAGTTCTGGAAAAACATAAACCTGTTTGTCTTTCACTTAATGGAAAGCAAGCAGTAGAGATGCCAAACAAAGATGAAAAAGTTAAGTTTAAAAATTATGACAGACAGCTAATGGTTCCGTTTGTTATATATGCTGATTTTGAAGCAGTAACCGAAAGTATTTCTTCAGTATCAAACAATCCTAAAAAACCACATACAGAAGCATATCAAAAGCATACTGATTGCAGTTATGGGTATAAGGTTGTTTGTTGCTATGATGATCAGTATTCAAAACCAGTTGTAACGTTTAGAGGACCAAACGCTGTTTACAAGTTTTTAGAAAAAATGATAGAAGAAGAAAAGTGGTGCAAGAAAACTATGAATGCAAACTTTAAAAAAGATCTAGTAATGTCACAGGAAGAAGAGGCTGGATTCCAAAAATCTAAATCATGTCATATTTGTGGTAATGGTTTTGCACCAACTCTCAAAAAAGGTGACGCGGGTTATACAGCGGCATACGAAAACTCCATCAGAAAAGTCAGGGATCATTGTCATATAACTGGAAAGTATAGGGGAAGCGCTCATGACATATGTAATATTAATTTCAGGTTGACTAGAAAAATACCTGTTGTGTTTCATAACTTGAGAGGATATGATTCTCACTTTATAATGCAACACATCGGAAAGTTTAAACAAAACATAAATGTTATACCAAATAACATGGAAAAGTACATGGCTTTTATGTTAGGACAAAGTTTGGTGTTTATTTACAGTTTTCAGTTTATGTCTCAATCATTAGAAAATTTAGCAAAAAACATCCCTTCGTTTCAATACACCTCTCAGGAATACTTTGATGATAAGCTAGATTTAATAAAACGAAAAGGTGTTTATCCTTATGATTACATGAACAGTTTTGAACGCTTCAAGGATACTAAGTTACCCGGCAAAGATAGCTTTTATTTTCAATTAAATGATGAGCACATTTCAGATGCAGATTATGAACACGCTAAAAAAATATTGAAAACATTTAAGATTAAAAATATGGGAGAATATCATGATCTGTATCTTAAGACTGATGTGCTGTTACTGACAGATGTTTTTGAAAACTTAAGAAAAATGTGTATCGAGTATTACAAATTAGATCCTTGCCATTACTTCAGTAGTCCTGGTTTAGCCTGGGATGCATGTCTTAAGATGACTGGTATCCAACTTGATTTAATAACTGATATTGATCAATATTTGTTTGTGGAAAAAGGATTAAGAGGCGGTACGAGTAATATTGCAAATAGATATTCAAAGGCTAACAATAAATATATGAAAAACTACGACAAAAAAAAGAAAGCAAGTACATAATACATCATGATGCTAATAACTTGTATGGGTGGGCTATGTGTCAACCGTAACCTACTGGCAACTTCAAGTGGATTGATAAGTTTGAAAAAGGAAAATCAAATTACATTGTTGAGTGCGATATCGAGTATCCCGGAAAACAACATGACTTGCATGATGATTATCTTCTCGCCCCAGAAAGTTTAAATATAAAAGATGAGTGGTTGTCAGACTATTGTAAAAATTTAAAACAAAAGTTTAATTTAGGACATTGCAATGTTAATAAACTTGTTACGACGTTGAAAAATAAAGAAAAGTATGTTGTGCATTTTAGAAACTTAGAATTGTAAAAAAAGCTTGGATTGAAGGTAACAAAAATACACCGGATACTACAGTTTGACGAATCAAAGTGGTTAAAAACATACATTGACTTTAAAACTGCCAAGAGAACAGCTGGTAAAAATGCTTTTGAAAAGGATTTCTTCAAACTGATGAACAATTCAGTTTTTGGTAAAACTATGGAAAATTTGAGAAAAAGAATTAATGTTAAATTGACTCACGACGAGGAGGTTCTCTTAAAATATGCAGCAAGACCTTCATTTATTTCTTGTAAAATGTTTAATGAAAATGTATTTGCCATAAACAGAATAAAAGAACGATTAGTTTTAAATCGTCCTTGTTATGTTGGCAATTGTATTTTAGACTTGTCAAAATATTTGATGTATGATTTCCATTACAACTATATCAAAAACAAATATGATAGAAAAGCTAAGTTATTATTTACTGATACCGATTCCTTGTGTTATGAAATAAAAACAAAAGATGCGTATGCATACTTTTTCAAGGATAAAGAACTGTTTGATAATTGTGATTATGATCCAAAAAGTCAGTTTCATTTTAATGATAATAAAAAGGTTATTGGCAAGATGAAAGATGAAACTTGTGGAATACCCATTGTTGAATTTGTTGGGTTGCGAAGTAAACTATATTCGTATGTGCTAGATAATGAGGTTAGTACAAAGAAATGTAAGGGTGTTAAAAAGTGTGTTGTTAAAAAACAGATAGCACATGATGATTACAAAAAGATTTTGTTTACGGCAACAGAAGCTCATCATGAGATGAAAGTTATTAGACACTAAAGCATAACATAAGCAGCTATGCAATAAATAAAACAATTTTATCAGCTTCTGATGATAAACGGTACATACTAGAAGTAGATAACGGACAAGATAATTTTACCATACAAGTAAAACATGATATGCAGAGCGATGATGAAGACTACTGCCCGGTTCCATCTGACTTTGCTTAAAGAGTTGCAAATGTTATGTTATTAAAATGATAAACCGGATTGATTAGTAGTATAGAAAAGAGGGGTACCAGCGGAGTTTTCCAGAGCGGGGTTGCTTGAGAAAACTGTTGAAATATGTTGGTATTGGTTTAGGCGTGACTTACATTTAGATCTTGGTGGTGTGAATGAGAGTTACGCCTGAGTCCCCCCTGGCATATTTCACTAGTTTTTCTCGTCCCCCGCGAGGGGAAACTGCACTGGTACCCCTCGTTTCTATACTACTTGCTAGAGTGTTCACAAGGCAGAATATGGCATTTTTTCAGCAAATCAAGGGCCAAAACTCCGGTGAAACTAATCCGATCTGACTGGGTTTTTAACTTGTCCGGGCTTTCATTGATATAAAGACCCTGGCAAAGTTTGGTAAAGATCCGATTAATTATGAAGGTCCTATTGTGTGTCCTATTAACGCACGACGACGGACGACGGACAACTCGTCATCCCATAAGCGCTGAGTAGAGCTAAACAAATTAAAAAAATAAATTAAAAAAATATAGCACCAAGTGAGATTTGAATCGATGACTCCAGCTTCCCATTATGGCATATTACATGTTTAAGATAAATCAAGGGCCACCGTCTGGGTTCAATAGGTAGAAAATGGCATTTTTCAGTAAAACAAGGGCAATAACTCTGGTGTTACTGATCCGATCTGGCTGGTTTTTGTCCGAGCCTTTAGTGACATTAACAATCTTTGCAAGATTGGTAAAGATCAAATAATAAATGAATGTGCTAGAGTATTCATAAGGCAGACAACGGCATTGTTCAGCAAACAAGGTTCATAACGCTGGTGTTAATAATCCAATCTGGCTAGTTTTCAAACTTGACCGAGCTTTCATTGATATTAAAACACTGTGCACGTTTGGTAAAGATCAAATAATAGATGAAGGTGTTAGAGTGTTCACAGGGAGAATATGGCTTTTTGCAATAAAACAAGGGCCATAACGCTGGTGTTACTAATCCGATCTGGCTGGTTTTGGAACTTGTCCGAGCTTTCATTGATATAAAGACCCTGGTAGAATTTGGTAAATATCAGATTAATAATGAAGGCCCTATCGAGTTTACAAGGCTAAAATTAACGGACGACAAAGGACGAATCCCACAAGCTCTGCTGGCCTGTAACCAGTAGACCTAAAAACGGCTTGGGTCTAGCGACGCCCTTGGGTGTCGTCCAGAATCAGCCCCATTCCAAGAGACAACACCTAGTTAGGGTGCTATAAGTTATGCAGGCTGATTTTGTGTTGTTGTTTTGTTTATTGTGTTTATTTTTTTGCTTTTTTGCTGTTGTTTTGATTGCTCGTTAAATATCAGATGTCACTTTCCCAATTAGAATGGTCAAATCGGCCCGGCATTGATAATGATCTATCATGTCATGTCACTTTCCCAATTAGAATGGTCAAATCGGCCCGGCATTGATAATGATCTATCATGTCATGTCACTTTCCCAATTAGAATGGTCAAATCGGCCCGGCATTGACAATGATCTATCATGTCGGACTGGTATTGCCATCATCGGACATAAGTTCGACATTGCCATATGTCGCCAATACATTGGAACAATCTGAATACTAGTATATCCAGTTAAGCATGGCCATTTATGTACCGATGTAGACCCAGTAACGGGAACCATGATGTAGTTTTCACTCACGGCCACAGGCGTAGCGTGGCCTGTTTTCAACATACTCCTTATACGAGGTGCGAATCCCCGAGTGGGTCAGGGACTGGAAGGAGGTGTCCCCTCTCAGAAGAGAGGAGTGGAGTCCCTATTTGTTTTCATCTTTGGACCAAAATGGTGCTCGTGCGATATTTTTTCAGTCAAGAATATAGACATTTTATGCTCGCAAAAAAAGTGGTAATTCACACACCGACACTTTCCGCCTGATTTTTATTGCTTTGTTTAAACTTTTTAGGATTTTTATTTTTGTGTATTTTTACTTTTCAAAGCTACTTCCGGGTGTAAATGAGTACGCCGCGCTACGCCCCTGGCCGAACCTTGCGTCTTTTTAATGTGGCCTAATGCAGCCCGACCCTGCCAAGCCAACGTCAGACCTCCATCGTCCCGTGCAACACACGTATACAAAATATTAAATAGCTTCAATGGTTCTTGAGAAGAAGATGTATTCCCTATATTTTACTACAATCATGAAACGGCCATTTCAAACATTTGAGGAATGGTATCATTTCTGAATATATGTTTGTTACCGTATTGCCTTTTACCTCAGTATACAAACTCTCGACCCAGGGGCGGGGAAATTGTTTGGCCATTCGATTGCACTAACTTGACAATTATCGTGTATACAGATACTTTCTGAATATCAATGTCGAAATATGAAATGCCTCTTAAGAAACATAGTGTTGAAGGTGTTGGCTATGTTTAGTAATGGCGGACATCTTGTTGACCTAATTTGAACAAACTTGAAATAAACTGACCTCATCATCAACCATGTACGGTTTCTGAATATGTACAATTTGTTCGTGTTTACCGTTTAATCTTGTATCCTTATGCATACATGGGATCCCCGGGGCGAGCCGATTTTAATCGAAGGACTTCATCAGAAGTACTTGTTAAGTCTTGGCTGTACTGATCAAATACAAACATGGGATTCCTTTAAGGTTTGGCTATTTTTAGTTATAAAGAAGCTTGAACTAAATTGAACTCCATGATGATCCATGCATGTTAAGTTTGGTGAAAACTGGCTATGCGGTTTTTAATGAGAAGTCGTTTAAAGCAAACGTTATTTCAAAATTTACTTCATTTAGAGTTTCCATATTTACTCTAGAACCTTTGGCAGGGGTCATATTTTACCTCGTGAACTTTATTGACAAATGCATCCTATACGTAGGAACAGGGGAGTGGGTGAGGAGGCATCGAGTGGGCCCCCACCACCACCACCAATAATCTGTCCCCCAATAATCAAACGGGGCAGGGGAAGGGCGGTCACAGTATGACCTTTTCAAAATTATAATCCATCACCTATGTTCCGGTATTGTTTTAAAGGGACAGACGTCAATCTCGGAGTATTCATTAAAACACAACACTGCAATTTATTAATCCAGTAACACTTAATTATTGTCATTAAAATATGCTTTTTTATAATTAAATACGAGGTATTTGCGTTGAACTATTCAAATAATTGTTTTAAAATATACAAATTAACGAGACGCCGTAAGTTTTAAAAAAAATCAGGAGTGCTGAACTTCCCTCCTACGTGAGGAGTGCTGTGCTTCCCTCGTACGTGCACGAAAACGGGTTATATTTGGTCAAGGATGCATTTTGTGTATATCAATATCAATCTCTTGAATGTTTTCATCAACAATCTAAAATGATTAATGCTGGCCTGTAGTACAACTTAACGACTGGGGTATGATGTGATAAGTGATCAATTTAGAATAGATCACCCTTTGGCAAGAATAACATTTTTGTTTATGTATACGATTAGGTGTGCTGGTCAGATGATTAATCAGCAATTTAAAGAAGTGTTTGCGCTTCACATGTCAGCGATAATTAAACTAGGTACACTAAGATGGCCGTATATTAATAAATAGTCCCGCCTCCCCCACCCCCACCCACCGTCACCCATCGCCAAAAAAGCTACTTACAGTCTAGCTGTAAGAATCATAGCCCTTATATGGTAACCATAAAGCTATGACGCGGCCTATAGAAACACTAGGTAGGTATGCGGCACTACTCTATCATTACTTTCTAGCGAGATTTCTGAAGTCATTTGACATAATCGTTTGTTTATGCAGGCATTGCGTATTGCCTTTAGGGATTGTAGAGGACAAAGGAAGAAACAAAGGATTGCGGAGGACAGAGGATGAACTAAGACATTGTGGAGTGCAGAGAACGAAACGCAGGACTGTGGAAGAATCAGAGGAAAAAACAGAGAATTGTAAAGACTGTGGAGGACAGATAAAGAGACACATTATTAAAGAGGACAAATGAAGAAACGAAGTATTGTACTGGACAGAGGAAGAAACAGAGAATTGTAGAAGATAGAGAGGAAGAAAAAGAGGATTGTGGAGGACAGAGGACGGAACAGAGGATTGTTGAGGACAGAGGAAGAAACAGAGGATTGTTGAGGACAGAGGAAGAAACAGAGGATTGTAGAGGATAGGCGAAGAAACAGAGGATGTTAAAGAACATAGGAAGAAACAGAGGATTGTAGAGCATAGGCGAATAAACAGAGGATTTTAGAGAACATAAGAAGAAACAGAGGATTGTGGAGGATAGAAGAAGAAACATAGGATTGTGGAGGGCAGAGGAAGAAACAGAGGATTGTGGAATTGAATTGAATTGAATGTTGTTTAACGGCTCATCAACACAGTAGAGGATTGTGGAGGATAGAAGAAGAAACATAGGATTGTGGAGGGCAGAGGAAGAAACAGAGGATTGTGAAGGACAGAGGAAGAAACAGAGGATTGTGGATATATGAGTGTGGAAGAAACGTGATTATGAAGGAGGACATCTGATAGGAAGACTGGGCCTTGAACTTGTCATCGGTTGTGTGATATTGACTGACGGCTGATAACCAGGCAGACAGACAGATAAACGGTCATCAGCGACATTCAGACTATCCTAAATTGCATTAAAAATGCGTACATTCTTATTATTTTTATCAATTAATTCATAATTAAATACCTGCAAGTTCGGTTATATATCAGAACAGAACCATTGCACCAGACACATAAACGGGTGTCAGCGGTTATCGAGAAAGAAACAAAGGATTGCGGAGGACACAAGCAACAGGCCGGACGAGGGGTTTAATTACAGGTGCGGATCTCATTTGAATTAAGGCGTTGGTGATGAGCAACCACCTCGCCACTGGACCTGCCTTCATATCCTCTTCATATTTAGTGTTTACACAACTTTTTAAAACAATCAGTTGCCTCAGATTTTCAAATACATGCGACTATTTGTTCACGAAGATTTTACAACAAGTGTTCCTCACGATTAAGAGCGTGACGTAGGAAGAGAAATCTTCGCCGTTAAGAAACCGAAAGGGAGTGAGCGCAAAGATCGACCGCGCTTTCTTAGTATAGGATAACGAACTCTTCACCATTAAGAAACCGAAAGAGGGAGGAAGCGTAGACTCGATCCGGCTTAGTGTTTACCATAGGTGTATCGATAGTCTCTATATTGGTCACACTCTAACCCGTGAAGACAGCTGGTATTAAATTCTTCATGAATAGATGTAGCCAGTATTTGAAGTATGAGCCATCTGATTGGCTTAAAACGTAGGGTAAAAACTAATAACTATTTGAAAATATGAGGTGACCTATTGGTTGAACAAGTTGGGCAAACTCTAAGTCGGATAGAGGCTATAAAGAGAAATATTCACCATTAAGAAACCTCGGTCGGTCGCTCTATCTCTTCATAGCCTCTACCCTTTTAACGGAAGTATAAGACGCGTAAATGACAGAATACCGGTATGACGTGCTAATCAACCGAAATCCATTTTATTTTTACCGGAATAGGAAAACCTTTTATCTTTAGTTGATAACAAGTTGTTATGTAATAATTTGTTAACCAAACAGCAAACATGTGTACGTCATACACGTGTTCTTGAACAATACCTTTGTTATCATGGCATTTATCATGCACTCATATATATATTTCACCTTCCTATAATATTATACGAGGGGCATTCAAAAAGTTTTGAGACTTGATGCGCTTCCGTAGAAATTAAGTCAGATACATGCACGATTTTTACGTGCTTTTGTAGGTAATTTGAATAGCAATGTACACTGAACATTTTATCCCAGTTCGTCAAGGGATTATAGTGTTATACGGAAATTAGGACTTATATAAAATGCGTTGCGCTTTAAATTCAAGATATAATATTTCTGAGATAGCTGCGTCAGTGAGTATATCAACGGGAAGTGTTCATGAGATTTTAACGACGCGTTTAAAATTAAACAAGGTTTGTGCACGGTGGGTACTCCATATATTGGCCAAAGAGCAAAGGGCAAAACGAGTGAAATGTTGTAAAGAACTCTTGAAAAAATATGGAACTGCCGATGAAAGGAAGTTAAATGAGCTCATAACAGGTGATGAGACATGGATATATTATTTTGAACCTCAACGACGGATTAATAATAAACAACGGCTGAGAAAAGGGCAAGAAAGATCCGTAATTGCCAAAAAGGACAAAAAGTGCGAAGAAGGTTCTCTACACTAATTTCTTCAATTCAAAGGGTCCAATTGTGCAGATATGTTATGTTTTATTTTGCGAGGCCAGTCTCAAAACATTTTGGATGCCCCTCGTATAATACATAATATATTTGTTAATGTCAACTTTTTCATTATAATTGGGGACAAACTACACATCTTCACATTTCATTTAAGCGGCAAATATAGATACAAATATATATAATACTTAACTTGGGACGCTTCCGTGGCCGGGATAGTAAAGATGCTGTGCCTAAAACGTTTACGGCTCTCACCGCTGCGGGTTCGAATCCCACTAAGAGCTCAACTTGTAAGTGAGAAAGTATCGATTCTTACGGATGGCGGGAGATATACAACAATACTGGTTCTACACAGGAATAAGTGGGTGGTCTGCCTCCACCACAAACAACTGACCGTCATACGTAGCGTAAGATGTGCTGAAAATGATGTTCAACACAATACTAATTTTTCATATATGGTTGAGTCATAGATATGTACCTGTGACGTCAAGACTCTGGGTTGTAGTGAAAGATTAGCAGGATTTTTGAATGTCAACATTTTATATAGTATAGAATATCATATACATTGGTACATTGAACGGAAACCCTTTCACGTTAAATGATAGTGTTTTAAAAGCAAAAGAAATGTAGAAAATTATCATTTTACAGTGCAATCAATTGCTTTAGTTCTACCTACAAATTGATACCCGAGCATCAGGAATCAGTATTCATGGAATTAAGAATGTAAGTATACGCTCGAGTATTAATTTGTAGTTAGCTCTAAAGCTTTGTATTTTTGTAAGGTAACAATTGCTGTAGTTATTTCACAGAAACGTCCGACAGATGTCCATCAAGTTGATAAGTAAAACCAGAGGCACCCGGCACAGAGCTAGGATAGTAAAAGATGGACTTAGGGTGATTAAAATATTAATTAATTGATTTCTAGACCCAAACAAATGTTTATATATAGGTATATATATAATATACTGAAAGGTATTGAACTCCTAAAATGGTCACAAAACACCAACAGTTCTATACTACTCAGTGTTATTTCTCGGTACGTAAGATAGCCTGGACAGCATAACCTGCTCATGTCACAAATAGAATGATACATATAACCAGAAAAACATAAACTGTCATTCAATCTCTCGTACTGTTTTTGTACCAGAGGATCAAATACGCCAACATGGGCGAATTCAGTTCAATGGCAGGAAGATTGCACGGCTCTTACTAGATATAATCTATAGGACTAACGTGGTGGCATGCGTCAAAAACTACTGAAACATAATGGGATAATTAACTCGAACGGATACCTGAAGCACCGAAACTGAAGCTGATCAGACTACACCAATTACCAACCAATCAGCGGGCAGGGAAAAAGTTCCAGGGTAAATTCGGAGCTATTACACAGAATCTCTTAATTTTGATTGGCTGACAAGGTAAACAAACCAAAACATCTTGCTAAAAATTAAAATTCAACTTTTGAAGAGTACTTATAATTTAAATCATACATTTGTGCAATGTATTCATAATGTGTTGCATAATCAAAAAAAGAAGTATATTTTACATTTTCCTCATGTTTCTACATGCAAGTAGGTGGGTCAGCACCATCCGACCCAAACAGCTTTTTCAAAACATACTCAACATATGGTTAATTAATTTTTTTATGATAAAACTAAGATAGGTCTTTCAAAACAAGTAATACAAAATATAGCTTCCTATGTGTATGTGTGTAATTCTAAGGTATACCTGACGCGATGGGCACAATAGAGTCTGGACTTTATATAGCTTCCTATATTAGGCAACTCAGTACAGAGCTTAGAGCTATAAGGTAGGCCTATGGAAAATTGGTGTGGTATTATTACCAGCTGTGAATTTCGATAATTTCATGAGTGAAAGTTGGTATTCTAGGGGAGTTGGTTCGACCCGCTAGTAACTGGTATCTTCAGTATATATAATAGCAAACGAGTCGGCTACAATTTCAATGACGATAACGATCCAGATGTATTATACCAATTTGACTGCGTCCCGGTATTCTTACTAAAATACAGTTGTTTTATGAACAGTAAAATGACGTTGATACACAGTCCATCCCCCATAGCAGTTTGAGGCTCCGGCAATAAAATCAATTCCTCTCGCTTGATACAGGATATTATTATATGAGATTGAAACTAAAAACAAGATATCTTTTAATGAATTACAATTCTTTATTTCACTCAAGCTAGTACATACAAATGCAACAATAGTTATACACATATATTACACGACGATTTATATTTTATAGCAGTATCAGAATGTAACGTAAAACAACATGAAGCGGAGTTATATGTTGGAATGACAATGTAACGCAAGACAAAATGAAGCGGAGTGATATGTTGGAATGAGAATGTAACGTAAAACAACATTAAGCGGAGTGATATGTTGGAATGAGAATGTAACGCAAGACAAAATGAAGCGGAGTGATATGTTAGAATGATAATGTAACGTAAGACAAAATGAAGCGGAGTGATATGTTGGAATGACAATGTAACGTAAGACAAAATGAAGCGGAGTGATATGTTGGAATGAGAATGTAACGTAAGACAAAATGAAGCGGAGTGATATATTGGAATGAGAATGTAACGTAAGACAATAAAGACAAAATGAAGTGGAGTGATATGTTGAAATGAGAATGTAACATACGACAAAATGAAGCGGAGTGATATGTTGGAATGAGAATGTAACAAAATGTCTTAATGAACCAGAGTGATTTCTTGACAACCGTTAATTTACCTTACTTTGTTTATCACTTATATCATAGATCTACATATTGAAGCGGAGTATGTAGATCTGTTGTCATATATACATTATTTTGTTTTTGCTCATTAAGTAATATGTAATATTTTGTATAATTTACTAGTCGTCTTCATAAGACTGAACTGAAGTAATAAAAATTATGAAATAATTTCAATTTGAATTATTACGGTGCAAACGTTCAGTTTCCAAACATGTACCAATGCGGACGAGGCGACTCCAATTTTAGTCTTGGTCATCTTGACGCATGATTGTACATACAAACGTGCAACCTCCGCGCAGTGATATTGAAGCCAATTATTAGAAAGGGAAGTAACCACTGCGTGGAGTTTGACAAACGTGCGGAAACAAATTTGAAACTGAAAGCACGTAACCGTAATTAATATTTTTTTATTATAGTATTTCTGACCATCCGTATTTAGTTCGTCGATATAATAATGAAGTTTCCCTCTTTGTTAATCTTTGTTTATTAATAAATATATTATCTTTCTGCCTTTCTGTATATCTTGGTTAGCAGGTGTCTCAGCCAATCAGAAACGATACCAGTGTATCGGCAAAAATCAAACTTTGTGTTCAGGAGGACTGTTCTAGGACGTTTGTCTTCAAAACAAGCAAGCGTCACAGATGATCTAGACTGCTCAAATTTAAAAATCATGGAACACGTGCATTTTAAAGCAATATCTACGTGACTTTATGCACTGTCCTTCAGCAGAAATCTCACGTATATCCTTACTTTTGGTTTTACCGATGATAACAGAGTTTTATAAATGACACTGTCAGTGACTGATTACACGATAATGGAGAGAAAACACTCTGTAAACAGTGACATCGATATTCCGCAGATAAAAGAGGTCCGGCGTACTTTGGTTTCAAATATGCATTCTTTTTCTCCAGCAAAGTAGACATTTAGTATATGGCGCAGGATGTAGTAAAAATAGTCCTGAAAATGATGTACTACTAGGTACCACTAGGTAGAGACATGGTTGTATTAGGCAAAGTGAAGTGTCATACTACTACTGCTGCTGCCGCTACCGCAGCCGCCGCCGCCGCCACCGCCACCGGCCACATACCTACTACTACTACGACCGCCACCACCACTGCCGCCACCACCACCACCACCACCACCACTAACTACTTATTTAACGAGCGGTTAATAACATTATATGATGACGTCCTATATATTTATTAATCATCAGCATTGTAATGAGTAGTGTCTGAACGCTTTGTATGAACAAGTATGTTCAAGTGCAAATAAATGCAAGTAAAATATACACCAGTGCAAACAGATTAACATTATTAATTTGTTTGTTTGTTTGTTTGAATGGTGTTTTCGTCATTTTTAGCGCATGTAAGGCCATATATGACGGTCTATATTTTGTGTGGTAGAACCAGTACTGAAAGAAAAGAAGATAAACATGACTCGAACTCATCATGAACTGTGCTGGGGCTTAAACGGATTTGAATTTCTCATATTTATCAAGTATCAACAGTGTGCGCGTGCATGCGTGCTTGCGCAATTCTAAAATTATATTAGAATAAGGTAGTGAACATCCACCTGATGTGTTCATGAACTTGTGGACTATGTGCTTGGTTTGTGGGGCATTGATTGTTTGTGTGGATCTCGGTTTTAAGTCTCAACCGAACTAGACATGTAACTAGACATGTAACTAGACATGTAACTAGACATGTAATTAGACATGTTACTATACATGTAACTAGACATGTAACTAGACATGTAACTTGACATGTAACTAGACATGTAACTAGACATGTAACTAGACATGTAACTAGACATGTAACTAGACATGTAACTTGACATGTTACTATACATGTAACTAGACATGTAACTAGACATGTAACTAAACATGTAACTTGACATGTAACTAGACATGTAACTAGACATGTAACTAGACATGCAACTTGACATGTAACTAGACATGTAACTAGACATGTAACTAGAGATGTAACTAGACATGTAACTAGACATGTAAATAGACATGTAAATAGACAATGTAACTAGACATGTAACTAGACATGTAGAACAATAATGCACTTTACTCAGCAATTCGTAATATGCCAAAATAATTTATGAGCTATTTTAGAATTAATCGTATATTCACACATTGTTTATAAAAGCATGCCATTGCAGTGTAGTGTGGATACCAGTCTGATATAAATGTGTTACGTACGGTCGTCTGCCCACGTATCTGTTCACACACACCCCACCCCCACACCCCACCCCACCCACTCCCCCTTATACATGTATTATCGTTTCCGTCCAGTGCATCATGTCACGATAACTACTTTTATTACTTTGTAATATTTTACATCATTTGTTAATTATCAATAATATGTCACGAACTGAAGTGTTTTCATGGCAGTCATGACCATGAAATTGGTGTTTTTCTAACCCAACATGTTTGCTGAACGCATTTCTCTCAAAATAGTGTTGTTTTTGTGGAGATGGCTCAAGGCTCAAGGTGATACAAAGTATCACAAGCCAGAACAGTTACATAAGAAAACAGTAAGGGGAATGAATTTATTTGATAAAAATAAACTAACAGTGTGTAGATGTTAGATTTTTTTTTATTTGTAATTGTCAACAATCTTTCTCGGAACGCATCTCTACGTGTCCCATCATATAATTTATGGATCCGATGCTCAAATATTGAGATTTTGGGTAAAATTTTTAAAAAAATTAATAAAATCGCTGATTTCTGTAATACATTGGGTCATTTAACTAAAAAATAGAAAAATATCTAATACAATAGAGAAAAAGAAATATTGGGTAACCTTTTTGGGCAGGGTAAGGTCCAGTGTTTAAGTAGAAAAAACTCCCAAAACCGCATGATGTTTGGAAATGCCTTAATTTTGGGGCGAAATATATGTATTTTTGTCAAAAATCGCCGGAATCTGGAATTATTTTTTGAAATTCGTTTGAACATAAACTTATCAAACTGAAGCAATAGAATGTTGCACAGCATACATATTCAGGTATTTTTTTTGACACAATATATAACATATGTGTTCAAATATTGGCATTTTAGAGCAAAATGTTGGAAAAAATGACAAAAATCACAAATTTAATACAATTGAATAAGGATACATTGTAACATTTTTGGATAGACAAAGGTCCAATAATTAAGTAAACAAATGTCCCGAACCGTATGATGCTTGAAAATGCCTAAATTTTTAGACGAAAAATGTGTATTTTTCTCAAAAATCGACGGAATGTGGAATTATTTTTGAAAATAGTTTTAACATAAACTTATCAAATTAAAGCAAACGTTATTTCAAAATTTACTTCATTTAGAGTTTCCATATTTACTCTAGAACCTTTGGCAGGGGTCATATTTTACCTCGTGAACTTTATTGACAAATGCATCCTATACGTAGGAACAGGGGAGTGGGTGAGGAGGCATCGAGTGGGCCCCCACCACCACCACCAATAATCTGTCCCCCAATAATCAAACGGGGCAGGGGAAGGGCGGTCACAGTATGACCTTTTCAAAATTATAATCCATCACCTATGTTCCGGTATTGTTTTAAAGGGACAGACGTCAATCTCGGAGTATTCATTAAAACACAACACTGCAATTTATTAATCCAGTAACACTTAATTATTGTCATTAAAATATGCTTTTTTATAATTAAATACGAGGTATTTGCGTTGAACTATTCAAATAATTGTTTTAAAATATACAAATTAACGAGACGCCGTAAGTTCTAAAAAAAATCAGGAGTGCTGAACTTCCCTCCTACGTGAGGAGTGCTGTGCTTCCCTCGTACGTGCACGAAAACGGGTTATATTTGGTCAAGGATGCATTTTGTGTATATCAATATCAATCTCTTGAATGTTTTCATCAACAATCTAAAATGATTAATGCTGGCCTGTAGTACAACTTAACGACTGGGGTATGATGTGATAAGTGATCAATTTAGAATAGATCACCCTTTGGCAAGAATAACATTTTTGTTTATGTATACGATTAGGTGTGCTGGTCAGATGATTAATCAGCAATTTAAAGAAGTGTTTGCGCTTCACATGTCAGCGATAATTAAACTAGGTACACTAAGATGGCCGTATATTAATAAATAGTCCCGCCTCCCCCACCCCCACCCACCGTCACCCATCGCCAAAAAAGCTACTTACAGTCTAGCTGTAAGAATCATAGCCCTTATATGGTAACCATAAAGCTATGACGCGGCCTATAGAAACACTAGGTAGGTATGCGGCACTACTCTATCATTACTTTCTAGCGAGATTTCTGAAGTCATTTGACATAATCGTTTGTTTATGCAGGCATTGCGTATTGCCTTTAGGGATTGTAGAGGACAAAGGAAGAAACAAAGGATTGCGGAGGACAGAGGATGAACTAAGACATTGTGGAGTGCAGAGAACGAAACGCAGGACTGTGGAAGAATCAGAGGAAAAAACAGAGAATTGTAAAGACTGTGGAGGACAGATAAAGAGACACATTATTAAAGAGGACAAATGAAGAAACGAAGTATTGTACTGGACAGAGGAAGAAACAGAGAATTGTAGAAGATAGAGAGGAAGAAAAAGAGGATTGTGGAGGACAGAGGACGGAACAGAGGATTGTTGAGGACAGAGGAAGAAACAGAGGATTGTTGAGGACAGAGGAAGAAACAGAGGATTGTAGAGGATAGGCGAAGAAACAGAGGATTTTAAAGAACATAGGAAGAAACAGAGGATTGTAGAGCATAGGCGAATAAACAGAGGATTTTAGAGAACATAAGAAGAAACAGAGGATTGTGGAGGATAGAAGAAGAAACATAGGATTGTGGAGGGCAGAGGAAGAAACAGAGGATTGTGGAATTGAATTGAATTGAATGTTGTTTAACGGCTCATCAACACAGTAGAGGATTGTGGAGGATAGAAGAAGAAACATAGGATTGTGGAGGGCAGAGGAAGAAACAGAGGATTGTGAAGGACAGAGGAAGAAACAGAGGATTGTGGATATATGAGTGTGGAAGAAACGTGATTATGAAGGAGGACATCTGATAGGAAGACTGGGCCTTGAACTTGTCATCGGTTGTGTGATATTGACTGACGGCTGATAACCAGGCAGACAGACAGATAAACGGTCATCAGCGACATTCAGACTATCCTAAATTGCATTAAAAATGCGTACATTCTTATTATTTTTATCAATTAATTCATAATTAAATACCTGCAAGTTCGGTTATATATCAGAACAGAACCATTGCACCAGACACATAAACGGGTGTCAGCGGTTATCGAGAAAGAAACAAAGGATTGCGGAGGACACAAGCAACAGGCCGGACGAGGGGTTTAATTACAGGTGCGGATCTCATTTGAATTAAGGCGTTGGTGATGAGCAACCACCTCGCCACTGGACCTGCCTTCATATCCTCTTCATATTTAGTGTTTACACAACTTTTTAAAACAATCAGTTGCCTCAGATTTTCAAATACATGCGACTATTTGTTCACGAAGATTTTACAACAAGTGTTCCTCACGATTAAGAGCGTGACGTAGGAAGAGAAATCTTCGCCGTTAAGAAACCGAAAGGGAGTGAGCGCAAAGATCGACCGCGCTTTCTTAGTATAGGATAACGAACTCTTCACCATTAAGAAACCGAAAGAGGGAGGAAGCGTAGACTCGATCCGGCTTAGTGTTTACCATAGGTGTATCGATAGTCTCTATATTGGTCACACTCTAACCCGTGAAGACAGCTGGTATTAAATTCTTCATGAATAGATGTAGCCAGTATTTGAAGTATGAGCCATCTGATTGGCTTAAAACGTAGGGTAAAAACTAATAACTATTTGAAAATATGAGGTGACCTATTGGTTGAACAAGTTGGGCAAACTCTAAGTCGGATAGAGGCTATAAAGAGAAATATTCACCATTAAGAAACCTCGGTCGGTCGCTCTATCTCTTCATAGCCTCTACCCTTTTAACGGAAGTATAAGACGCGTAAATGACAGAATACCGGTATGACGTGCTAATCAACCGAAATCCATTTTATTTTTACCGGAATAGGAAAACCTTTTATCTTTAGTTGATAACAAGTTGTTATGTAATAATTTGTTAACCAAACAGCAAACATGTGTACGTCATACACGTGTTCTTGAACAATACCTTTGTTATCATGGCATTTATCATGCACTCATATATATATTTCACCTTCCTATAATATTATACGAGGGGCATTCAAAAAGTTTTGAGACTTGATGCGCTTCCGTAGAAATTAAGTCAGATACATGCACGATTTTTACGTGCTTTTGTAGGTAATTTGAATAGCAATGTACACTGAACATTTTATCCCAGTTCGTCAAGGGATTATAGTGTTATACGGAAATTAGGACTTATATAAAATGCGTTGCGCTTTAAATTCAAGATATAATATTTCTGAGATAGCTGCGTCAGTGAGTATATCAACGGGAAGTGTTCATGAGATTTTAACGACGCGTTTAAAATTAAACAAGGTTTGTGCACGGTGGGTACTCCATATATTGGCCAAAGAGCAAAGGGCAAAACGAGTGAAATGTTGTAAAGAACTCTTGAAAAAATATGGAACTGCCGATGAAAGGAAGTTAAATGAGCTCATAACAGGTGATGAGACATGGATATATTATTTTGAACCTCAACGACGGATTAATAATAAACAACGGCTGAGAAAAGGGCAAGAAAGATCCGTAATTGCCAAAAAGGACAAAAAGTGCGAAGAAGGTTCTCTACACTAATTTCTTCAATTCAAAGGGTCCAATTGTGCAGATATGTTATGTTTTATTTTGCGAGGCCAGTCTCAAAACATTTTGGATGCCCCTCGTATAATACATAATATATTTGTTAATGTCAACTTTTTCATTATAATTGGGGACAAACTACACATCTTCACATTTCATTTAAGCGGCAAATATAGATACAAATATATATAATACTTAACTTGGGACGCTTCCGTGGCCGGGATAGTAAAGATGCTGTGCCTAAAACGTTTACGGCTCTCACCGCTGCGGGTTCGAATCCCACTAAGAGCTCAACTTGTAAGTGAGAAAGTATCGATTCTTACGGATGGCGGGAGATATACAACAATACTGGTTCTACACAGGAATAAGTGGGTGGTCTGCCTCCACCACAAACAACTGACCGTCATACGTAGCGTAAGATGTGCTGAAAATGATGTTCAACACAATACTAATTTTTCATATATGGTTGAGTCATAGATATGTACCTGTGACGTCAAGACTCTGGGTTGTAGTGAAAGATTAGCAGGATTTTTGAATGTCAACATTTTATATAGTATAGAATATCATATACATTGGTACATTGAACGGAAACCCTTTCACGTTAAATGATAGTGTTTTAAAAGCAAAAGAAATGTAGAAAATTATCATTTTACAGTGCAATCAATTGCTTTAGTTCTACCTACAAATTGATACCCGAGCATCAGGAATCAGTATTCATGGAATTAAGAATGTAAGTATACGCTCGAGTATTAATTTGTAGTTAGCTCTAAAGCTTTGTATTTTTGTAAGGTAACAATTGCTGTAGTTATTTCACAGAAACGTCCGACAGATGTCCATCAAGTTGATAAGTAAAACCAGAGGCACCCGGCACAGAGCTAGGATAGTAAAAGATGGACTTAGGGTGATTAAAATATTAATTAATTGATTTCTAGACCCAAACAAATGTTTATATATAGGTATATATATAATATACTGAAAGGTATTGAACTCCTAAAATGGTCACAAAACACCAACAGTTCTATACTACTCAGTGTTATTTCTCGGTACGTAAGATAGCCTGGACAGCATAACCTGCTCATGTCACAAATAGAATGATACATATAACCAGAAAAACATAAACTGTCATTCAATCTCTCGTACTGTTTTTGTACCAGAGGATCAAATACGCCAACATGGGCGAATTCAGTTCAATGGCAGGAAGATTGCACGGCTCTTACTAGATATAATCTATAGGACTAACGTGGTGGCATGCGTCAAAAACTACTGAAACATAATGGGATAATTAACTCGAACGGATACCTGAAGCACCGAAACTGAAGCTGATCAGACTACACCAATTACCAACCAATCAGCGGGCAGGGAAAAAGTTCCAGGGTAAATTCGGAGCTATTACACAGAATCTCTTAATTTTGATTGGCTGACAAGGTAAACAAACCAAAACATCTTGCTAAAAATTAAAATTCAACTTTTGAAGAGTACTTATAATTTAAATCATACATTTGTGCAATGTATTCATAATGTGTTGCATAATCAAAAAAAGAAGTATATTTTACATTTTCCTCATGTTTCTACATGCAAGTAGGTGGGTCAGCACCATCCGACCCAAACAGCTTTTTCAAAACATACTCAACATATGGTTAATTAATTTTTTTATGATAAAACTAAGATAGGTCTTTCAAAACAAGTAATACAAAATATAGCTTCCTATGTGTATGTGTGTAATTCTAAGGTATACCTGACGCGATGGGCACAATAGAGTCTGGACTTTATATAGCTTCCTATATTAGGCAACTCAGTACAGAGCTTAGAGCTATAAGGTAGGCCTATGGAAAATTGGTGTGGTATTATTACCAGCTGTGAATTTCGATAATTTCATGAGTGAAAGTTGGTATTCTAGGGGAGTTGGTTCGACCCGCTAGTAACTGGTATCTTCAGTATATATAATAGCAAACGAGTCGGCTACAATTTCAATGACGATAACGATCCAGATGTATTATACCAATTTGACTGCGTCCCGGTATTCTTACTAAAATACAGTTGTTTTATGAACAGTAAAATGACGTTGATACACAGTCCATCCCCCATAGCAGTTTGAGGCTCCGGCAATAAAATCAATTCCTCTCGCTTGATACAGGATATTATTATATGAGATTGAAACTAAAAACAAGATATCTTTTAATGAATTACAATTCTTTATTTCACTCAAGCTAGTACATACAAATGCAACAATAGTTATACACATATATTACACGACGATTTATATTTTATAGCAGTATCAGAATGTAACGTAAAACAACATGAAGCGGAGTTATATGTTGGAATGACAATGTAACGCAAGACAAAATGAAGCGGAGTGATATGTTGGAATGAGAATGTAACGTAAAACAACATTAAGCGGAGTGATATGTTGGAATGAGAATGTAACGCAAGACAAAATGAAGCGGAGTGATATGTTAGAATGATAATGTAACGTAAGACAAAATGAAGCGGAGTGATATGTTGGAATGACAATGTAACGTAAGACAAAATGAAGCGGAGTGATATGTTGGAATGAGAATGTAACGTAAGACAAAATGAAGCGGAGTGATATATTGGAATGAGAATGTAACGTAAGACAATAAAGACAAAATGAAGTGGAGTGATATGTTGAAATGAGAATGTAACATACGACAAAATGAAGCGGAGTGATATGTTGGAATGAGAATGTAACAAAATGTCTTAATGAACCAGAGTGATTTCTTGACAACCGTTAATTTACCTTACTTTGTTTATCACTTATATCATAGATCTACATATTGAAGCGGAGTATGTAGATCTGTTGTCATATATACATTATTTTGTTTTTGCTCATTAAGTAATATGTAATATTTTGTATAATTTACTAGTCGTCTTCATAAGACTGAACTGAAGTAATAAAAATTATGAAATAATTTCAATTTGAATTATTACGGTGCAAACGTTCAGTTTCCAAACATGTACCAATGCGGACGAGGCGACTCCAATTTTAGTCTTGGTCATCTTGACGCATGATTGTACATACAAACGTGCAACCTCCGCGCAGTGATATTGAAGCCAATTATTAGAAAGGGGAAGTAACCACTGCGTGGAGTTTGACAAACGTGCGGAAACAAATTTGAAACTGAAAGCACGTAACCGTAATTAATATTTTTTTATTATAGTATTTCTGACCATCCGTATTTAGTTCGTCGATATAATAATGAAGTTTCCCTCTTTGTTAATCTTTGTTTATTAATAAATATATTATCTTTCTGCCTTTCTGTATATCTTGGTTAGCAGGTGTCTCAGCCAATCAGAAACGATACCAGTGTATCGGCAAAAATCAAACTTTGTGTTCAGGAGGACTGTTCTAGACGTTTGTCTTCAAAACAAGCAAGCGTCACAGATGATCTAGACTGCTCAAATTTAAAAATCATGGAACACGTGCATTTTAAAGCAATATCTACGTGACTTTATGCATTGTCCTTCAGCAGAAATCTCACGTATATCCTTACTTTTGGTTTTACCGATGATAACAGAGTTTTATAAATGACACTGTCAGTGACTGATTACACGATAATGGAGAGAAAACACTCTGTAAACAGTGACATCGATATTCCGCAGATAAAAGAGGTCCGGCGTACTTTGGTTTCAAATATGCATTCTTTTTCTCCAGCAAAGTAGACATTTAGTATATGGCGCAGGATGTAGTAAAAATAGTCCTGAAAATGATGTACTACTAGGTACCACTAGGTAGAGACATGGTTGTATTAGGCAAAGTGAAGTGTCATACTACTACTGCTGCTGCCGCTACCGCAGCCGCCGCCGCCGCCACCGCCACCGCCACATACCTACTACTACTACGACCGCCACCACCACTGCCGCCACCACCACCACCACCACCACCACTATACTACTTATTTAACGAGCGGTTAATAACATTATATGATGACGTCCTATATATTTATTAATCATCAGCATTGTAATGAGTAGTGTCTGAACGCTTTGTATGAACAAGTATGTTCAAGTGCAAATAAATGCAAGTAAAATATACACCAGTGCAAACAGATTAACATTATTAATTTGTTTGTTTGTTTGTTTGAATGGTGTTTTCGTCATTTTTAGCGCATGTAAGGCCATATATGACGGTCTATATTTTGTGTGGTAGAACCAGTACTGAAAGAAAAGAAGATAAACATGACTCGAACTCATCATGAACTGTGCTGGGGCTTAAACGGATTTGAATTTCTCATATTTATCAAGTATCAACAGTGTGCGCGTGCATGCGTGCTTGCGCAATTCTAAAATTATATTAGAATAAGGTAGTGAACATCCACCTGATGTGTTCATGAACTTGTGGACTATGTGCTTGGTTTGTGGGGCATTGATTGTTTGTGTGGATCTCGGTTTTAAGTCTCAACCGAACTAGACATGTAACTAGACATGTAACTAGACATGTAACTAGACATGTAATTAGACATGTTACTATACATGTAACTAGACATGTAACTAGACATGTAACTTGACATGTAACTAGACATGTAACTAGACATGTAACTAGACATGTAACTAGACATGCAACTAGACATGTAACTTGACATGTTACTATACATGTAACTAGACATGTAACTAGACATGTAACTAAACATGTAACTTGACATGTAACTAGACATGTAACTAGACATGTAACTAGACATGCAACTTGACATGTAACTAGACATGTAACTAGACATGTAACTAGACATGTAACTAGAGATGTAACTAGACATGTAACTAGACATGTAAATAGACATGTAAATAGACAATGTAACTAGACATGTAACTAGACATGTAGAACAATAATGCACTTTACTCAGCAATTCGTAATATGCCAAAATAATTTATGAGCTATTTTAGAATTAATCGTATATTCACACATTGTTTATAAAAGCATGCCATTGCAGTGTAGTGTGGATACCAGTCTGATATAAATGTGTTACGTACGGTCGTCTGCCCACGTATCTGTTCACACACACCCCACCCCCACACCCCACCCCACCCACTCCCCCTTATACATGTATTATCGTTTCCGTCCAGTGCATCATGTCACGATAACTACTTTTATTACTTTGTAATATTTTACATCATTTGTTAATTATCAATAATATGTCACGAACTGAAGTGTTTTCATGGCAGTCATGACCATGAAATTGGTGTTTTTCTAACCCAACATGTTTGCTGAACGCATTTCTCTCAAAATAGTGTTGTTTTTGTGGAGATGGCTCAAGGCTCAAGGTGATACAAAGTATCACAAGCCAGAACAGTTACATAAGAAAACAGTAAGGGGAATGAATTTATTTGATAAAAATAAACTAACAGTGTGTAGATGTTAGATTTTTTTTTATTTGTAATTGTCAACAATCTTTCTCGGAACGCATCTCTACGTGTCCCATCATATAATTTATGGATCCGATGCTCAAATATTGAGATTTTGGGTAAAATTTTTAAAAAAATTAATAAAATCGCTGATTTCTGTAATACATTGGGTCATTTAACTAAAAAATAGAAAAATATCTAATACAATAGAGAAAAAGAAATATTGGGTAACCTTTTTGGGCAGGGTAAGGTCCAGTGTTTAAGTAGAAAAAACTCCCAAAACCGCATGATGTTTGGAAATGCCTTAATTTTGGGGCGAAATATATGTATTTTTGTCAAAAATCGCCGGAATCTGGAATTATTTTTTGAAATTCGTTTGAACATAAACTTATCAAACTGAAGCAATAGAATGTTGCACAGCATACATATTCAGGTATTTTTTTTGACACAATATATAACATATGTGTTCAAATATTGGCATTTTAGAGCAAAATGTTGGAAAAAATGACAAAAATCACAAATTTAATACAATTGAATAAGGATACATTGTAACATTTTTGGATAGACAAAGGTCCAATAATTAAGTAAACAAATGTCCCGAACCGTATGATGCTTGAAAATGCCTAAATTTTTAGACGAAAAATGTGTATTTTTCTCAAAAATCGACGGAATGTGGAATTATTTTTGAAAATAGTTTTAACATAAACTTATCAAATTGAAGTAATATAATGTTGCACAGCATACATATTCAAGTGTTTTCTTGCATCATATATAACATATCTGCTGAAATATGTTGGAAAAAAGGACCAAAATCACTTATTTCTGCAATCCACTGCGGGTATTGGGTTAAAATCTAGAAAAAATATATAATACCGGTACAATAGAAAATAGACTGTAAGCTAATAGGAGTAACCCTCACCCCAGGGGGAATTTTGTACACCCTTTTTTTCTGTAAGCCCATTATGTGTAGAGCATTTTGGAACATGTACGTGTACCAACTGGCGACTTGGACTTTATCACGTTACCGGCATTTCGAACACGGTACATAGAGCTATATACAGTATACGTTATAAATAGAGAAATAGTGTTGAGCGACCCTCTGCGTACGGCCACAGGGCCGACCCACAGAATTTGCGACACAACGGGACCGCTGGCCAGCCGTCGGCAAAGGTCCCAAGTACATGTGGCACTCGGTCGCTAGTCCATATTAAGAGAAAGGCTACCCGAGTTCGAATCTCGAACATGGCACATAGAGTCGATAAAGTTATATAGAAGGATATAGCGTTGAACAACCTTCGGCCGACGGCCGCTGGGCCGACACAGCTTGGGTGACACAACGGGACAAGTGGGCAGCCGTCGGCAAAGGTCCCGGCAACACGTGGCATTCAATCGCTAGGCTGTATCAGGGGGAGGCTACCCGAGTTCGGGTCTCGAACCTCGTAACTCACCTAGAGCTTTATACAGTATAGTTATATATGTATAGAGGGAAATAGCGTTGAGCGACCGATGGTCGATGGACCGATCCACATATTTTGTGACACAACGGGACCGGTGGCCAGCCGTCGGCAAAGGTCCCCGCTATGCGTGGTACATGGTCCCTAGGCCTTATCAGGGTGAGGGCTACCCGAGTTCGAGTCTTGAACATGGCACCTAGTGTTATATACAGTTATTTAGAGAAAATAGCGTTTAACGACCTTAGGTCGTATCAGGGGGAAGGCTACCTGAGTTCGGGTCTCGAACATGCCACATAGAGGTATATAGTACATAGCTTTGAGCGACCCGCAGCCGACGGCCGCTGGGCCTACCCACAGGTATTGTGACCCAACGGGAACGGTGGTCAGCCATCGGCAACGGTCCTCGCTATGCGTGGCACTCAATCCCTAGGTCGTTTCAGGGGGAAGGCTTCCCGAGTTCGTGTCCCGAACATGGCACCTAGAGCTATATACAGTTTAGTTATATAGAGAGAAATAGCCTTTAGCGACCCAAAGCCGACGGCCGCTGGGCTGACGCACAGGTTTTGTGACTCAACGGGAACGGTGGCCAGCCTCGGCAAAGGTCCCCGCTACTCGTGGCACTCGGTCGCTAGACCGTATAAGGGGAGGTCTACCTGAGTTCGGGAGGAGGGGGTGTCTACAGCCAGCTCAACAACTAGTAAATGATGTGTTGTATTGTTCGGGAGGTTCTGTCATGTAATTTTTTAAAAAAAATTCATAAGGTATCAGCTAGAGCAGGCTTGTTTGAGCAAATAAAATGTCAGCCTGCCATGCACTCCTTGGAAACATATGATGGGTCAATGGCAATATCGCCAGGTGAGAATAGGAATGTTCCATAGAAGAAAGACGGCACTTTTTTTCTCTCATCTGGCGATATGTCGTTGTAACATGTATGTTTAAATTACTTTTTGAAGAATTGAATTGAATGTTGTTTAACGGCTCATCAACACAGTATAGGTTATTTAGAGCCGCCCCAGAGAGAGGGGAAGGATACATAGGAATCCGGGAACCTGCCCTACTCTTATTATCGAATAGATTCTTATGGTTCTTTAACGTGCTCGGAGGATAGACCGATACACGGGACCGCCCGGTTTACGCCCCATCCGACGGACGAGGCTAAGGTAAAGTGTCTTGCCTAAGAACACACCGACGGAACTCAGTGGCACCACGGAGGATTGAACCCGGGGCCTCCGGTTACAAATCCGCCGCGCTACCGACTGCGCCTCGCCAGCCCTCCAGATTTCGTTTATGTTTTATTAAAAACACATTTTCCTCCAAGAAAATAAAGCAGCATTTACCATCTTCTTATGGGTTTTCTGGTATATAAATGCACATTGGACTGCAGAAATGCTAAAAAATTTTTTTCGTTATTTCTATGCACTTTTAATTTTTTCCCAATACCTCAATGCATAATTTTTTCCCAATACCTCAATGCATTACAGAAATGGGCGATTTTAGTCTTTTTTTTTCAAAATGTTGCCCTAAAATATAAATACTTTAGCATATATATTATATCTGATACAATAAATGACTTGGATATGTATAGTGTGCAACATTTTATTGCTTCAATTTGATAAGTTTATGTTCAAACTATTTTCAAAAGATAATTCCAGATTCCGTCGATTTTTGACGGAAATGCACATTTATCGCCTGAAAATTAAGACAATATTTTAAGCATCATATGGTTCAGGACTTTTTTCTACTTAATTATTGGACATTTGTCTATCCAAAATGTTACAATTAGTCTTTATTCTATTGTATTAAAAAAAAATCTCTAAATTTTAACCCAATACCCCGGATGGATTACAGAAATCAGTGAGTTTTGTCATTTTTTCCAACATTTTACCCTAAAATGCCAATATTTGAGCACATATGTTATATATTATGCCAGGAAAAACTTGAATATATATGCTGTACAACATTCTATTGCTTCAATTTGATCAGTTTATGTTGAAACTAATTTTAAAAAATAATTCCAGATTCCGGCGATTTTTGACAAAAATACACATTTTTCGCCCCAAAATTAAGGCATTTCCAAATATCATGCGTTTGGAACATTTTTCTATTTAATCACTGGACCTTACCCTGCCTAAAAAGGTTACAATATTTCTTTTTTCTATTGTATTAGATATATTTCTAATTTTTAGTTGAATACCCCGAATATATTACAAAAATCAGCGATTTTATTAAAACAAATTAACATTTTTACCCAGAATCTCAATATTTAAGTATCGGATCCATAAATTATATAGTGGGACATGTAGAGATGCGTTCCGAGAAAGATGTCATCTATTCAAATTGGTTCTACTATATTCCATTCTTTTTCTACAAAATAATTCCAGATTTTGGCGATTTTCGTCTAAAAACGCAAAGTTTTCCCCCAAAACTCACTAAAGCCCCAACGCTCAGATGGCACACATGTCTCATTTTGAAGCTTAATGTATGTTCTTTTAGAAAATAATACCCTACAAAATTTCCCCCTGAGGGGGAGGTGGGTCTATAATGTTCAATGGTTAGAATATGAAGAATTGGTAAATTATCATAGTTATAAACACAAAGACAACTTAATGATAATATAATAGCAATTGGATTGAAAGATTAGCGAAGGTAATCTCAGTTTTTAGCAATGTAAATTTACATTAGGAGAAAGAGTTTATTGTTAGATGTATTTTATTATTGAAATGTGATCAGTAGTTCATGAGAATAAGTAGCAGTGGAGCAGACATTTTTAAACTCTTTTAGAAGATCCTTCAGTTAAAGTTTCATCAACTCTGTTTAATAAGTGTTGCTTCCAATATGAAAGAAGGTCACGTCACATTGACCTAATTTTCATATAAAAAGTCACATTGTTCAATTGTAGTCATATATGCAAAAAGAAAAATTGGTCACGATTAGATAACTGACCTACTTTTAGGTTGCGCTCTACTAAGGAGGTAACAGTTGACATATGTTTGATGCCACTGACCTAGTTTCGAAATGAAATAAGTCATTGCACTAGTGTCTATATGTTGGCCTTTGAATATTCTAGAAAAATAAAATGTTTGCAAATTTCACAATCGGTAGCTTAAAAAGCGTTTTTCAGTCACTGCGTAGACATTTCCAAGATGTGGTATTACAAACATTTTGAGAGGTTAGTGTCGTAGACATGTTTTAAAAAAATGACACCTATTTCCAGTAGTGAACAAACGAATATGCTTTTGGAATGAATGCATCGCCTAACTTGTTTCCTCTTGCTTATCATATAATCAATGTTAGAAAGTTGGTGTTTCTCACTTGTCATATATACGAACTATTTATGACTATTCATAGATTGTTTAAGAGGCGTATACCGCGTTTAAAAAACAACAAACAAAAACGTCACAATGGGACAAATATGAAAAAGGTTGACCATTTCAATACTGAAAAAAATAAAAAAGATAAATAATAATTCCGATTTCTCCGCCCGCTTCCAGTAGTAGAAGACATATTTGAGACAATATACCCCTTATAGACAGTTCGTCTCACCAGTTGTTTTAGACTGGCATCAGTCCTTAATGTAATAACCTATTAACTATTATTATAGAATTTCCATAACATTGAAAGAGGCAAATATCTCCACTTATAACTTGTATGGTTTTATCTGAATATTAAGCATATAAATTCAGCCATGAAGAGAACAGAGCTTGAAATAAAATAAACAATTTTTTATGCAGAGTATTATTTTATTGTTTAATTTGTCTGATTTTATTATAGTATAGTTTATAGACAGATACCAGTCTACAGTTTCTTTATAACCCCTATATCGGTTAATAGAATTGAAAATTTGAAAGCCGTTGAAATTCCGATAAGAAGTTTTACAAGTCCTGTATTACTGACACTAGGACGCCTGTATTACTAACACTAGGACGATGACCAGTAGCTGAACTTTATTGTTACCACACACACATGCAAGCAAGGTAAGTAGTATATATCTGTCAATCTTATATCGGGTAACTGACCGTTCATTCTTCACTCATCTTATATTGATTTATATGGCCTATATCAATATTATACCAAGTAACCTGATTGCCGATGCGAAAACGAATTGCAGAATAATTTGCACATGTATATGTGTATATATGATATATATATATATATACTGAAAGGAAAAAGAAACGCAACTCGGGAATTTCTGCTTTATATTGTATATACTGCACACTTAATTCCACATAATATTCCAAAGAAATCTCAAGATGTTTTGTAAAAAAAAGAAAGCTAGTTAGAGAATGGACACAACTGTGATGTTGTAGTCGTTACTTTGTAACAAGAAATTCATAAATGTTGAAGTTCCTCTTTGAAAAATTGAGCCAGTTCGGTACTGTATTTAACGTCAAGAGTTTGCACAATTTTGCATCCTAAGTTTGCTGACATGCTTGAGCCAAACGCGTACTCTGTCAATACTGAAACTTTGAAGGAATACTATTTGCTTTCTTACGTGTTGTTTTAGTCTTTATTTCCGAAAGGAAATGTCTTACGTACCATTCGATTAACAGCAGCATATTGTAAATACAATAAATAGCAGAATGTAGACACCAACATCGTCACAGCGCCTCGCCCAATAGCAGACGCATTAGCCCACTCGGCCCCCTAGTCAACCTAAAAATATTGATTTCGGAAACCGGGTGATACTAAGGCTTTACTCTTGAATGCGTCGGATATCTTTGGGCTTTTCCGTCACATTACATGATTATAACCTCAGGTACCTATACAAACATTCACCATAGAAAGACGCCAGATCAATACTGATACAATGAATTTAGAATATAATTATTTATTATTTGAGAAAATTAAATTCATAATAACGAACTTTCTTTAACGTAGGATCTATAAGATACAAGTACAAACATTTAAGTCAACCTAAAAATCAATCGAAAAAGATAATACCTAACAAAAACATTTATTTGAAATTTCATATCAAATAGTTTGATGTCGCTGCAACAAGGATAATGTACATGGGAAAAGTCTAATAAAAAAGCATTTTGGCTGTAAACTATTTATTTTTCAACCGATTTCCAAATCTAAGCTATTTTTAATTACCACTAAAAGTTCCAGTTCCAATGATATACACGTTATGTAAGTCTTATCACATGTGTAAATGTAAAAGCTGAAAGAGCTTTGTCTGATTCATGCGCCCCAAACAATGTATCAGTTCCTGTGGCATGCCCCAGAGTTAGGGTTAGATAAGGGTTAGGATTAGTAAAAAAAAAACAACACTGAATTGAAATTTAAGTTTTCTTCGAAAAGACGTTTATAATTATCCTATTTGAATTAATATTATTACACGTTGATTTTAATACACCGAATATAGACAATGAATACACATAAAACAAAAAGAAACATGCACTGTGTTATCGACATACCCTTTCATCGACTTATTCCTCTGAACTTGTTTTACGTCATGGATACTTCAGATTGAAGAAAATACGTTTTGTGAACAAAAACATTCGCAACGTCTCGATCACGTCTTTGATGTATAATCCCGAAGAATGACGGGATTGGCCTTGTTTGCACGATGTATTCCTGTTTCCTATACATTAGTCTTTTTATTCGGTACCACACTGACAGCTTCAATGTTATTGCGTCATCTTATACTGAATAAACGCCAGCTATCATGTCTATATGATATAATTTATTCAAAATGTATTCAAAATAAAATACCTTTAGGTCGATGAGTACACAGATATATACATCTTGCAACTCTGTTGGATAATATTTCCATTACTGAATATACTACAAATCACTTTGAATGTGTATCACATTTTTTTCTTAAATTTTGTATATATATATATATTGTTGAGGGCCTCATGGAAGATTGACTAGTTTCAAATGAATTCTCTCGTTAAAAAAGTTATTATTATTATTGTTGTTGTTGTTGTTGTCATATTATTATTTTTATAATTATAATAATAATAATAATAATTATTATTATTATTATAATTATTATTATTATAATAATTATAATAATAATATTATTATTATTATTATTATTATTATTATTATTATTATTATACAATTATGACGTAGCTCTTTAAACCCACTGAGCTCCAGCTTGGATGTTTACAGGCGACTACATACAACTTTTTTTCTCCGCACAAGTACCTAATGACATCGTCTAACAAGGCCACGGAATTTACGTATTTGTGAACGTGTAAATGAGCATGTATGTGCACTCGAATAGTATTTCTGTGAATTTCAGTTGTTGGTTTTACAGTTTACTAAAGGTAAAATGGTTTATTTTTTACGCAGGATAGCAGAAATAATTCCTGAAAACACAATCAGTTAATGATATAAACACATATTTAAGCTTTTTTTCCCAACATCACATTGATGTGTGTGTATGTGTCATATACACAGAAATAACAAACCTCTCAACGCTCAAGTCTCAACACTTCTACTTAAAGTTGTTCATACGGGCAAAGCTCGACCTGCCGAAGGCAGGTCGGGCGAAGCCCGACTATAGGTTACACGTATGTACATGTATGCATGGGAATGAATATGTTAAATACTCACTAACTAACGCTACTAATTTTCATTTTCGTTGTGCGTCAAACTTGAATTTTGTCTCCAAGATGGCGGACGACACGGACGACGCCATTTTGAAACTTCCGGTCGCATTTTTTACCAGCTTCCTGTCTCACGGTGAAGTCACGCAGACGTGATTAACAGTTGAAAGCCAAAAGTAACTTACCGGCGTTCCATTGTTAACAGAAATAATTAATTTTGAAGAATGCTTACATTTTTATGAAATACCCAGGAGTTTTCTATATGTTTTTCAGTATTTCTATGACTCTGAAGCGCTTTAATTTTGAAGAGTCTGTGATCGGTGTAGATCGTACGTTTCGCACGTCGTAATCGGTATAGGTCGTAAGTTTCACACGTCGTAAAGAAAGTTTCCACAGCGCGTTAGCGTTCTCTACGACGTGCGACTATTACATGTCACAGGTCTTATTCTCCGCTATTTTTACGGAAAATACGAATTAAGTGACCTTGCTTTGTAATGTTTTCGTTTAATAAACAAACAAATTAACGCAGCTATGTTGCATATTTCTTGTTAGCGTTTCTAAAATTCTCATTCGCAAAACCTCGTGAAAAAACAAATGTGTACTTATAAAAAAGGGAGACTAATCTCTTGACTGTTTAAAAAGGACAGGTTCAAAACACGGCGAGATTTCCGGGTTCTCCATCGAATTTTAAATGGGTTCCAAGTATGTGAGTTTTACTGCAATAAAATACATTTTTGAGACGGAATGGGTCGAATTTCGACCCCTTATAACAAAATATGATACCAGCAATTGTGATTAAGAAGAGTTTATTTTAGTTAGAAGAGTTTATTTTAGTATATGATAGAACAAGAAGAGTTTATTTTAGTATATGATAGAACAAAATATGTGTTTCCAGTAAAGAGATCCTACATAAAATAAGGAAAAGGCTAGACAAATACACATATGTTTATCTTAATCGCAAGTTAAAAATGTAACAATAATGTTTTAATATGAAACAGGCACCGACTAGATAACGGTCAAAGTACTTTGATACAATGAATGATTAATTGTGTATGGAATGGATGGGGACTGGAGTAATAATTTGATAATAACAGGTAACAAAGATTAATTAAATGTTCTCAATAACTCTAAACAGATAACAACAAATAAATTTCACTAATAACAGTTTAAGAGATGAAAAAAAAACTTGCCCCTCCCCCTCCTCAACACCACCAGAGCCTTTTACTAGGTCCAGGGCTTTTTTCAAGGAAGTTGGGGGAAATAAGCGCGAGACTGTCCAAATTGGGGGGAAAAATAGCGTGATTTTCGTTGTTTTGGAAAATGTTTTTTAAGGGGAAACTTCATTAAAATGTAGTTAAATAGGTAAAATATTGATTAGGTTTTAGAACTGAGTTATTTTAACATACAAACTATGTGAAGTATGTCACTTAATTACCAAAAAAAAAAAAAACGCTGCCGACATCCTTTATGAGAATAAAACAAATCTATTTTTTCCGAAAACTGTTCAGTTTGTTAGCCCCCGAAAATTGAAATACACCGACTCACACAAAAACTGCACCAGAAATGCTTGCGAATATTTTCTGTGTAAACGAAAATATCAAATAAAATCTGCACTCAAATCTATCCGTATCTTATTGTTCTCAAGTATAAAAGTCGTATTACAGATACAAAATAAAACAAAAAGCTGACCTTCCTACCCACTATTTATTATTGCAGTAAAGAAGGGTATTATTTTATTAGGCCTTACAAATATATTTATTTACATATTTGTGCAAAGATCTATCTATACGTATTTCCTGACTTTAAGATTAAGATCTGATCAAATTTATAGTTAGTTCTGACCCTTAAAATAGAGATGGGTAAAAAGTGTACATGCTATCAAATTGCTTTGCCCGTTACATAGGTAGTGCCTATTTCATATCATATTACAAATGACGCCACATATATATTGTTTAACGGCTAACATATTATATAGGTTAAATATACAGTCTCTCAGTGGGACGAACACTATATTTACGCAGAGGTCAACAAACGACTATACTGATCAAAACATCAAAACAAGTACTGGCCAGTCACCGTTATAGTTTATCTGCGCTTATTCATTCGATCAAAACCATGTTATGTTTGGATTCCGGCTGGGGTCACTATCGTAACATCGTGATAGCCTACAATATACAACTACCGGTCACAACTGGCCAACACAGTATATGACTGTCACAACCGGATATCGCTGACTACCACAACCGGCTACCACTTATTAACACAGACTTCCGGCTACCACTGACTACCACAACAGTCTACCACTGACAAACACATGCTACCGGCTACCACTTACTAATACAGGCTTCCGGCTAACACTGACTACCACAGGCCACCAGCTATCACTGACAAACACAGGCTACCGGCTACCGCTGACTACCACAGGCTACCGGCTACCACTGACTAACACATGCTACCAGCTATCAATGACTAACACATGCTACCGGCTATCACTGACAAACACAGGCTACCGACTGCCACTTACTAACACATGCTACCGGCTACCGCTGACTACCACAGACTACCGGCTACCACTGACTAACACAGGCTAACGGCTACCTCTGACTTCCAAAGGCTACCGGCTACAACCTACTATCACAGGCTTCCGGCTACCACTAACTACCACAGGCCACCAGCTATCACTGACGAACACAGGCTACCGGCTACCGCTGACTACCACAGGCTACCGGCAACGGCCGACTATCACAGGCTACCGGCTACTACTGACTAACACATGCTACCAGCTATCACCGACTAACACATGCTACCGGCTACCACTTACTAATACAGGCTTCCGGCTACCACTGACTACCACAGGCCACCAGCTATCACTGACAAACACAGGCTACCGGCTACCGCCGACTACCACAGGCTACCGGCTGCCACCGAATACCATAGGCTACCGGCTACCACATAGGCTACCGGCTACCACTGACTAACACATGCTACCAGCTATCACTGACTAAAATATGTTACCGGCTATCACTGACAAACACAGGCTACCGACTGCCACTTACTAACACATGCTACCGGCTACCGCTGGCTACCACAGGATACCGGCTACCACTGACTAACACAAGCTACCGGCTACTTCTGACTTCCAACGGCTACCGGCTACAACCTACTAACACAGGCTTCCGGCTACCACTAACTACCACAGGCCACCAGCTATCACTGACGAACACAGGCTACCGGCTACCGCTGACTACCACAGGCTACTGGCTACGACCGACTACCACAGGCTACCGGCTACTACTGACTAACACATGCTACCAGCTATCACCGACTAACACATGCTACCGGCTACCGCTGACTACCACAGGTTACCAGCTACCACTGACAAACACAGGCTTCCGGCTAACCGCCGACTACCACAGGCTACCGGCTGCCACCGAATACCACAGGCTACCGGCTACCACTGACTAACACATGCTACCAGTTACCACTTACTAACACAGGCTACCGGCTTTCACTGACAATAACAAGCTACCGGCTATCACTGACAAACACAGTCTACCGGCTACCACTTACTAACATAGGCTTCTGGCTACCACAAGCTACCGGCTACCACTTACTAACACAGGCTTCTGGCTACCACAAGCTACCGGCTACCACTTACTAACACATGCTACCGGCTATCACTGACAAACAAAGGCTTACGGCTACCACATACTAACAAAAGCTACCGGCTACCACTGACTAACACAGGCTACCACTGACTACCACATGCTACCGGCTATCACTGACACACACAGGCTACCCGGCGGCTACCCTGATTACCACAGGCTACTGCCTACCACCGACTACCACGGGCTACCGGCTACCACCGACTACCACAGGCTACCGGCTACCACTTACTAATACAGGCTTCCGGCTACCACTGACTGCCACCAGCTATCATTGACAAACTCAGGCTATCGGCTACCACTGACTCCCACAGGATACCGGCTACCGCCGAATACCGGCGACTACCATAGGCTACCGGCTATCACTTACTAACACAGACTACCGGCTATCACGGACTAAAATATGTTACCGGCTATCACTGAAAAACACAGGCTACCGGCTACCACTTACTAACGCAGGCTTCCGGCTACCACTGACTACCACAAGCTACCGGCTACCACTTACTAACACATGCTATGGGCTATCACTGACTAACACAGGCTACCGGCTACCACTTACTAACGCAGGCTTCCGGCTACCACTGACTACCACAAGCTACCTGCTACCACTTACTAACACATGCTATGGGCTATCACTGATAAACAAAGGCTACAGGCTACCACTTACTAACAGAGGCTTCAGGCTACCACTAACTAACAAGCGCTACCAGCTACCACTGACTAACACATGCTACCGGCTATCACTGACAAACACAGGTTACCGGCTACCGCCGACTACAACGGGCTACCACAGGCTACCGCCGTCTACCACAGGCTACCGGCTACCACTTACTGACACAGGCTTCCGGTTACCACTGACTACCGCAGGCCACCAGCTTTCACTGAAAAGCACAGACTACCGGCTACCACTGACTACCACAAGCCACCAGCTATCACTGGCAAACACAGGCTACCAGCTACCACTGACTACCACAGGTCACCAGCTATCACTGACAAACACATGCTACCGGCTACCACCGACTAACACAGGCTACCGGCTAACACCGACTACCACAGGCTACCGCCTACCACAGACTACCACATGATACCGGCTACCACCGACTAACACATGCTACAGACTACCACTGACTAACGCAAGCTACCGGCTACCACTGACTAATACATGCTATCGGCTACCACTGATACCACAGTCTACCGGCCACCATATTAAACTACATGGTATAGAAGTATTAAAAAGCAAACCACAGCATCATATTCGATTGCTCAACTTTTGAAGAGTCCATCATCATTTAATGGAACCAGACCGCTCATATGCACTACCAGCAGCAAACCGGCCTGCTCGTATACAAACCAGCAGCAAACCGGTCTGCTCATAAAACCCAGCAGCAAACCGGCCTGCTCATATTCAAACCTGCAGCAAACCGGTCCGCTCATATGCAAACCCAGCAGCAAACCGGCCTGCTCATATTCAAACCAACAGCAAACTGGTCCGCTCATATGCACTCCCAGCAGCAAACCGGTCTGCTCATCTGCAAACCAGCAGCAAACCGGCCCGCTCATATGCAAACCCAGCAGCAAACCGGCCTGCTCATATGCACACCCATCAGTAGACTATTGTGGCAGTTAGCACTATTTCAGAGTCCCGTTTTAATTAATATGCATGCTAATTTCCTAATTAATGTAAACGTCAAGAATCACATAATAATTAACCGTGAAGAATAATTACAGATGAGTGACTGGAAAGTTTGAAATATAATAAAGGTATAAATACATGTCTAATAATTATATGTACATGAATATATTGCCCAGGAACACGTTTTCGGTATCTCGGATACCCATCTCATGATGAAACATAATACATATTACATATACATGTATTTGATTTTGGCAAGGAATGCATGATCATTGATATTGTCAGAATGTGCTACGATTTTCATTATTATCATTCCTGAAAAGTCACTTTAAACGATTTGTTCATACGGAATATGTTTTTAACTAAAGTGTTGAACGATTCATTTTAATTCCTAGTTCTATAGTGATTACGGAACATCTTAGTGAAGAGATTACTCTGTCACGATAACACCGTCGAGAAACGACGAGATGATTCGGAAACAACTCTTCTACGATAACATCGACGAGAAACGACGAGATGATTCGGAAACAACTCTTCTACGATAACATCGACGAGAAACAACTGTTACATTGATTTCCAGCAGATTACAGGCGCTCCTAGGCACCACGCCCGTATTTTACAGGAATATGTGTTTTTTCCATGTCAGATACGATTTTATTGATAGCATCAGATAAGGTTGTTCTGCTGTGTTGTACCTGCACCATGCTGGAAACACGCAAAATAATGAAAAGCTCGAATGTGAATAAGGCTGGGCACGTTTTAAAACATGTTTCAACGTAATTCACGTTCTTATGACGCAACCCCGTGTAATGCCCGAGCAAGAATAGAGCCATTGAGTGATAAAATTCCGCCGTGTGTCCCATTATTGTCATGTTCATTAAAGGTCTAGCGTATCCGTGGCCGAGGTGTTAAGACGTTGCGTTGTAAACCTTCTCGCCTCTCACCGCTGCGGGTTCGAATCTCACTGGCAGCTCGACTTGTAGGTGAGGAAGTGTCGATTCTTACGGATGGCAGGAGGTGTACAGTACTGGTTCTACCCAGGCAAAGAGGGTGGTCTGCCTCCACCAAAAAAGAAATCGACGTCATATATAAAATTGCATGTGTTGAGTATGACCTAAAACACCAAACAAAACAAACATCATTAAACCCCAGCGTTCGGTAGGCCCTACCACTATTATGTATACACTGTAGCCAGTTACTATTTCGTCTGCTTCAAGATTAGGGTTTCAGCATTCTGACCAATCACTGATCTTATTTTTTATTAACAGATGCACCAACATTCAAAACTTGACAGTTAGCAATTAAAGTTTTGTTCTAGAAAGTATAGAAAATAAATACATTATATAATTATTTTGATATATCTGTATAGAGTAGTGTTTGGTGTATTTAAATGCCAAATTTTATGGTTTAAACATGCTTTATTATTTAGAAATTTGCGATTTTAACCTCTCTGTGCAACATAATGCACAACATGATCAGAAAAGTTTCTCTGGAGCCATTTTGGGATTTTTATACTCAAATCCTGGCCTTTAAAGGTCTTCATCGTCATCCTTGTATTGTTTCACGTGCTACTTAAGTGGTATCGTGGTTCCTGCGGAAAATGGAGTGTCCATGTTGTACACCGTTCTGAACGTGCTCGTCAGTTTGACATTCCAACTCGGACGAGATTTTTTATGTATTCGATTGCTAACAATTTAAATGCTCAAAGAAAACATTGCAGTTAATTCCTCAAAAAGTATCTAGTTTGGATTATTTTCATTAAAAATCTAGTCATGTCAAAAGAAAAACAGCAAAGTTATCGCCCTTTATTATTATTTTTTAATATATTATCGTTTCGGAAATTCATTTGTGTGAGTATATCGATGAAATTTATCTAGTTCAATAACCAACCAACCTAATTTGAGTAGCATAATTGTGGCCCTTGATTGAATAAAGGGTTATGTTGTGCTAAATTAACGCTCTAGGTCCTTTATTCTTTCATTCGATCTTTGCCAAATTTGTTCAGAATATTAAGTTGAATAAAAGCTCAGACAAGTTTGAAACAACCGTATATGACAACCCATCTCATACCCTACCCATTCTGTTAATTATTTAAAGCATTAAAGCTTTGTTTTTCACTTTATCCACATTTGTCAGATGTAATCATTAAACATTTTTCGGACAACATACAGCAAGTAGAGCGATGCTTGCCTCTTGGGCCTCTTGCTATGTTGTATGTTTCTATTAAAGGCAGTTAATTCATTATAGTATGTTCGATGATAACAAAACACGTTTATCTTAATATATTGTTTACAGATATATGTCTCCATTATTTTATTTTATATATCTATTACAATGTGTCCCCATGGTTGATCTAGCTATCAAAAGCCTCTCATTTTCTGGAACAAGAACGCTTCAATGTCCTCGTGTATTTCTACCATGTATGTATACGTCTTTGCAGCCAAATGTCTGGAAGACAAGTATTTGAGAGGTGGGGAGAATAAAGAAGGAGAATCAGAACCCGGGGGCGAAGATGTCGCGGATCGGTTGACGTTCATCGGTCACTATAGATTGCAGCCTGAGGAATATCGAGCATTGCTTCATTGAATAAAACCTAAAACGAGGCGTTGTATTCAAGATATTTCCACAAACTCTTTCTTATTAAGTATTTTTTTCGCGACAGTTGTAACATTTATTATCTTACTTTAAATGGGTTTCTCTTTAATTGAGATGTTGGAACTATAAGAATAACCTGACGGTTTCGCTGGGCTCTTCGAAGTCCATGTTTTTAGAGCTGAGATCAACGCTAAGAAGGTTATTATAATTATGTAAATATACTGTGTAGTTTATTTGAAACGTTTAATCTAAATTTAAATCATTTTTATCTTGTTTATGTGCACTCGATTTGTGCTGTCGGGACGCATCTCTCTAGTGTCAGGAGCATATTTTCTTTCGAGAAGAGACCAAGGTTCAAGTCCTGGCGGGGACCCTGCCACACTTAATTAGCTATACATACACATAAGTTGTTTTCGCACAGCCAGGATTTTAAAACAAATACATTAAATAAAATCATTCATCACCCTAATTATAGTGTTAAATAACTAATTTAATTGTTTTGATATAAAAGAAATGTCTAGATAACACAGGATTGCCGCAGAGAGAGGGGAAGGATTTATAGGAGTTCGTGTACCTGTCCTATTTTTTCTATCGAATAGATTTCTGATATGTCCGTTAACGAGACCTGAGGATTAACTCCGATGCACGTGAACCCCTGTTTACATCATCTGACGGCTAAGAGAACGTGCAGCATTTCTGAAGGTGAGAATGTTCTAAGCCCATTTTTCGATGTAAATGGAGGACGGGTCTGGAATTGGTGTTGGCGCCATATAACCTTTTTGTGTTGGTGCGCCGTAAAACACAATTCCATTCAATTGTATTAATGTATTAGGTTTACCACAATTAAAGCACCGAAAATACCACACTTTTTTTCTCAGCAATTATTATGATTGTAACCACCAAGTTTCCATAGGCTTTCCATTTTTATCTTCATTTTCCCGTCATCGATAACGCGAACACTTTCTAGGTAATGCCTTGACACTTTCAACACTTGAATAAAGTACCTCAGTGATGCAAATATATGCAAATCCTGAAAGCTTCAGTGTCCTCAAAACTGGTGCCATACATAGACCCGTTTTAAGAGACATGACCTTTTCTTCAAAATAAATCAGTTATCTCAAAATAAGATCAGTTATCGCAAAATTACTGATCTACGGGGCGTGCGTCCGTGAGTGCGCGTTTGTCATTATTCTGACAAAATAAATCAGTTATCTCAAAATAAGATCAGTTATCTCAAAATTAGTGATCTACAGAGCGTGCGTGCGTGAGTGCGTGTGTGTCATTATTCTGACTTACCTGTGTTTTAAAAACGCAATTAGTGTAAACAGTTCTGTGCACTCTACAACACGATATAATCAGTAATCTGTGCATTCTTGATTAGTATTTATTTAGCAGCTGTGAATCTGTAAGCGGCAGTAAAATAGTTATAAGTATAATCACTATTACACACAAGTTGTTGATCACGATTTACGTTGTTTTCAAAATGGTTTGAAAGGAAATGTTGTTTCTATCTCAATTTGGATAACAAATCTGGCTAGAATAAAATTGGAAAACAAGTATCCTGTTCTGAACGTTTCCATGGTGAGTATTCACTCCCCACCCTCAACTCCTGACTCGCGCACTCCCCTTCCTCACCCCCTACTTTATTTGACGTGTTATAGCAGAGATCGTTACATTGTTCATACACATACTGGTTTAAGTTTATTGTTTGTGTGGTTGGAAGGTCAACGTCTTCATTGAAATTGGGCTGGAAAGAATCCAAAAAACGCCATTAACAACACCAATACATAATGCAATGAATCATTAAAGAACATTTAAATAATACTTGTATTCAGTAAATAATATGTCTTTGTCTAGATTGTGTTAAATGAAATGGCATGTACATATTTGACTTGCAGTCAATTTTAGAGGTTCAAAATGCAGATAACTATGCTTCCTTGGCGAATAAACAATTTCGACATTTAAAGTTTTCCAACGTACAGAATACTTCATTCCATTATCATACAGTGATAAGTTTTTGTACTTTAGTGATTTCGACTGAAATTTTAAGAAACACTATATACTGCTAACACAGTAACCTGGAGTTAATATCAGATACGGACGCAAACACGTAAGCGCGCGCACGCACGAACGCACACACGTACACACACACACACACACACACACACACAGATCCATTCCTGAGCAGGCCCATATTCGTGGGAGCGTGTAATTCGACAATCGTTAAAATGCATATTCTGGGAAGCCTAAAGTACATATTTCATATATTTAGTGTTTAATAAAAATAATGTTCTATTTTAGTGTATGTTTTGTTATGTTTGTTGTCAGAAAATGTAGGGTAGTTCAGCCACCACCGTCTACTCACCTCGCCGTAATGTTCAAAAAGCTCCTATTTATATTACTCCTATGCCACTGTAATAATGTCATAGAAAGGTTAAACTAACACGAATCAAATCACGTTTAGAAGCCGTTTGTCGGATATAAACGTGTATAATGTACCAACCATGTAAGGAGATGATTTACCACAACAATAAACAGCACATTATGCTTTGAAGATATCATAAACTCTTGATGACTATCAGTGTGCTACTATAAAGGGACACATGGCAATCTTGAAGTTTTAATCAGGCATTAAAATTAGCGTCTGGATTTATTAATCCAATATCATTTTGACTTTGTTTGCATGGCATTAAATAAATTTGCGTGTTTGCATGGCATTAAATAAATTTGCGTGTTTTCATTGTTTATTCTTATTTCACCAAGGTTTTAAAACATTATCGATGCAATATAATCAGCAGTTATTTACATGCAAAACAGTTTACTTGATACTATTATAATAATTAATATTACTGATTGAACAAGTGCAAGTTATGTAGAGAAGAACTAATCGGACGCTAATATTTTACATAATAATGGAGTGCAAGAAAAGTTTGGCATAGTCTAAAACATGGAATGGAATGGGATTGGAATGGAATGGAATGAGATTTTGATTCCAATCTCATTACATTCCATTCCATTCCAAAGTTTCATATCCTGTTATAGGATAAAACCGAATGAATCTGGCAATCTCTACAGAATGCTGTCGTTCCTTGCATACACATACACCTCTGTCAACGTCTCATCAAAAACTAAGAATCTTGGCAAACGATGAAAAACGATGGAAATGCAAAATTTCTTGATGGCACTAATATTTTTTTGAATTAACATTATATGAAATGCTTAAATTACAAAAGAATACAATTTTTCGGTTTGAATGTTTTAAATATACAGTAAATTATGCTCAGAATTATATTGCGGTAGATAAAGGTTTTTACTTTGGCATATCACTCCGCCGTCAAAACATTCAAATAGACACATAGGGTTACAGCGTTTTGCTTAGCAGCACTTTCTAATATAACATAGCTCTTAACAACCTTGCTTAAATTAAATTACTAACTTAATATATATATATCAAAATGTAGAAAATAAGTCGTGTTTCTTTCGATTGTTTACATGTCAATCAATCAGTTGGCTGTGTCACGGTTTTGAAGTTCTGTTCGCCATTTTGATGTGGCAAATTATCATGTGATCGCAGGCTATTTTCTTAGAAGTTTACAGAGGTCAATGTAATGAACTCTGTGTAGAGATTGTGAATCTGGAAGAAAGTTGGAACAAAACGAAAACATGTGAAATATGTTTATTTTACCATACAGCTGATAATCTAATTATCAGCAAAGCAAGGGAACAACACTGATAAATCTGACATTTCCTAAATACAATTCTATCAAATAAAAGTATCCAAGGACAAATCTCACTCAAAGGAACCTCTAACCTATTAAAATTATGTTGATGTGACAGTGTATTATTAGCTTACCCAGTTATGTCAGCAGCCTCCATTCAATTTTATGTAAACAATATTAGGTATTTCGTTCATATAGGATGGGAGAAATGTAGCACATACAGGGTCAATTTATTTTAAAGGAACACGCAGCAATCTTGATTTATTTAAAACTTTTTTTCTACGCAACTTCCATTTTAGCAACCATTTCTTTTTGGAATATGGTTTGACAATATTTTAATTATCTGCAAATTAAGGTATTAACGATTTCAAATAAAGATTGAGATAGGGAAATAAAGAATAGATGAGAAATACTAAAAGATGGACATACAGACGGGCAGACATACCACATACAGACGGGCAGACATACCACGTGGCATACTGTATAATGTCTATCACACAAACATGCACGTGCATACGCATTGACAGACAGGCAAATAGACAGACAGGCACAGACACACACACACACGTGCATGCACACGCGGGCTCACACACAAACACTGACACACGAACATGACACATAAACATATTAACAAGAGACAATAACATGATCATAGCAATATTTGTTCTCCTGCCTGTATTTCTGACAAACGCTTATTCTAGTTTTTGATTGACATAAACACATTGTTCAACAATAGTATTGTTTAAATTTTCATTTCTGATCCCAAATTGACATGGATGCTGTAAAACAGTCCATTCCATTCTATTCCATGATTCCATTCCAGGTGTTAGACTATGCCGGAAAGTGTTTTTTCATATTTATAAAGATATAAGCAATCGTGTTTAAAGAAATTAATGTTCATCGAAACTTAAAAGTATATTGTATAAATATATTAAAGTGGAATACATTTGTTTTTATAAATGTAACAGTATACCAGCCTACTATCTAATGGTTGTCTAATGATTACGGGACGTTTTGTGAAATTACGGGACATTTTGGGTATTTGTCTTATGATGACGGGACGTTTGGGCATAGGCCTACTTGTCTTATGATTAGGGAGCGTTTTGGGCATACTTGTCTTATGATTACTAGACGTTTTGGGCATATTTGTCTTATGATTTAGGGACGTTTAGGGCATACTTGTCTTATGATGACGGGACGTTTGGGCACCTTTTGGGCATACGTGTCTTATGATGACGGGACATTTTGGGCATAGTTGTTTTATGATTACGGGACGTTTTGGGTATAACTGTATAATGATTACAGGACGTTTTGGAGAAGAGGTGATATGGCCTTTGCGTGGAGGGACACACGGCAATAACGATTTGTGTAAAACTCATGGCGTCCCTTTTGATATTTTACATTTATTACTAACTGCTTCTTTTATATTGTGCCAATTATAGATATATATACTCTTTAAAAAAGTTTTGGACCATGGCAGTGTTCGAACCCGTACAATGATCGCCGAACCTTGACATTCGACCATAACCCTTATTATCTCAGTTGATAATTCACAATAGATCAACAATCAACAATAATTAACGTTTACAATGAAAGTTTGCGAAAAAATAATAATCTTTTTATTGGTTACTCGAATGTGTCCGTAACTGTTACTTTTTATGGACTTTGCAACATTTTTTACAGACCCTTTATGTGTTCGCGATATTTTTTAAAATCAAATCTTGTTTGGAATTTAATGTTTCTGGTACCAAATTAACCGGGTAGGGTAGACCTTGGTTACTAAAAAAAGATACTTAAATTCTGTCCACTAGTTTTATTTTTATATGACTTTATATACCCTGGTCCAAAACATTTTTACCGAGTATATATTCGAATAACGAAGATAAATGAAAGCTTCAAATTGTGTATTATCTTTTAATTAAATGTTTGTAAGCTTGTTTCAAGTCCAAACATGATGCTGGATATTTTAACCATGGTGCTTATTGTAATGCTGTTCCTTTAAGAAGCCTTCTGAGATAACATCGACAGCGATAAACGACTTTTATATCGTTCCCCGGTAGATTACAGGCGCTACTGATGTAATTTACCGCAGGAATAATTACGCCAAAGCTGTTTTCTTTAGTCACACCCGACTTTATTGGCACCACAAAAGCAGTCAGACGGAAGAAAACATTTATTGAGAATTATGTTGTTTACTTATTCCACTATTTTTAAACTATTTTCACTTGTCCAAAATCACGTTCTGTTCAAACCTTATATTAGTAATAGCACGGATGGCACGTTTCTTTTTATGATCCGTGCATTATGGTAAACACACTCCATATAATTATACTTAAGGAAAAAAGCACGCAACATGTATGTGTAGTTTTGTTTGTTCAAATAATCAAATGTTAATTAACCAGTGATTTGAAAATCGCCACCGATACCTCCACCATATTTACTAGTGAAAATGAATACTGTGTATTGAAATGAAATTATTGATTTTTGTTAAATACAAGAAAAGTCGT
>JAWPHD010010228.1:0-95876 GCA_037043455.1 Cyrtodaria siliqua | reverse complement strand
TTGTTGGTATGTTGTAGCATTTTTAACACTAAATAGGCAATACGTAATAACAAGCGGGTGCACACAAACTCATAAATAACAAGTCGAGATATGGTTGTTTTGAGGCGAAGTTACGTATTAGTTTCATATTGATAACATACAGTATTACACCAGGCAATGTTAATTTGCATGTGCGACAATATGGACTACATAATTATTGATCCATCTTTAGTTGCGTTCAAATATATGTTAAGTTGTTTTGCCTCATAATAAATGGTAGTTAGTATCTGTTTTCTCAAGTAGCGTTGTAGTTCAGCGGATAGAGCACCGGACTTGAAATCAGAAGGTCGTGTGTTCGAGCACCGAAAGGGGGCTAACTTTTTTTCTGTAAAAATTACTGTTACCTGTGTATAGTTACGATGTGCACTGCTCGATGTATATACAGTAAATGATTTCCTGCGCTATATTTGCCCGCTTAAATACCCGATTTCGACATGAGCTGGTGAACTAAAGACACGCCTACGAAGAAGACATCGACTGATATAGGGACTCTGTAGCTTTAAAGCGACAGGCAAAATGCAACATAAGTCGATATGGAGTTATGTGATAAATATAATCTAACATTCGTTCTCATTCATTACTGAATTTATTAAACTCGTTAGCAAAAATGATATAATGCTCGGCAAGAGCCTCGCATTATATCATTTTGCCAACTCGTTTAATAAATTCAATAATGAATGAGTACTCATGTAAGCTCCTCTTTATACATTTAACAAATGTGTGTTGTATAATATATATGCCGCGTCATTGGTCTTGCCATTGAACGTAAATATGTGTTAGTAAATATGAGTTATTTATTTCTTCAAAGGTCATTTATGACTTATTGCAAATTATGTATGAAACTATGTACGGTTAATTGGGAATAGCCTCGACCCCAATTGACATTTGACGAGGAAGTAACACTTTCTTTTTTTTTCTTCTAACAAACTAAAGAAATATGTATATATTCCAATGCTTAAAGAGTTTGAAATTTAACATGATAAATGGTCAATTCATGCCAACCAATTGGTAATTGTAATACCAGGCTTAATATAACGGCCAAATTGCATGTGCAGATTAATGATATTTTTAATTGATGTCAAAACTATCATAAATTAGTATGATGACTTGAATTATAAAGTATGTGTCATTCGAATTGTTGTAGAATCGTCAGTTGTGTTGGTTTCCGTCAAACCAGTTTTATGACGGACAATTGCTGACTGCACGTGGTTCGGGATGTAGCGGTCGTGTTCTAGATATATGGCCTAAAAAAGGATCAGACACTTTTTCACATATTATTATACACGTAGAAGGGGAGGAGAAGGTGCTGACTGTCTCCACAGAAGACGGAAATGAGCAGTCAAAAAGTAATGCGGTCGAGGTAAAACATACGGTAAGAAATTGCTCATGCTTCTTCAATGATAATGCCAATTTTGAAAAACATCTGGAAATATTGTACTACTAAACATGCTTGTTTAAACGTGTTATACTGAATGTAATACTGATTAGAAACCTAGGAGAGTGTCCATAGTGTTCATTCCTACACATCACAAAACTCAATTAAGTAAAAAAAAAATGCTTTATTCTACTCAGTTAAAGCGTGTACGTTAATTATATTATGCGTATTTACACGGACAGTTTCAGATTATTTAGCCCAATAGCCCAAAAAAACGGTTTCGCCATGTTTTCGATGGGAGGAGGCTGGTCCGTGTAATATAGACTGGTTTTAGTTAGTCTGTAATATCCCTTCAGTTATGCGGAATGTTTCAACACAACTGTTACTTATTGTATATTTGCTTAGGTGAACGTATTCCGTTTCTTGATTGATGAGGGTGTTCCAGTTGAGTCGATCAATGTTATATCTCAGTACAATGCACAATGTAGCGAACTTCGACGAGCTTTGGATGCCGAGGGTTTCAGCAATTTCACCGTCAGTACCGTTGTGTCTAGCCAGGGTATGTCCGTTTTGTAATATATACTATCGCTGTGAATACGTAAACAGTTATGTACATACGTAAACAGATAATGAAAAGGTATTCTTAAGCATTTCAACGGATATCATTATATAAACATGTTGATGCTTTCTTCTCTACGCATGCTGATCTATTGTGCATTATTGTATCATTTATATCAGTTTTAAAAGTGTTCGCGCATACCCGAGCATGCTGTCCTTCTGACAACTCTTGTTAGTTTAAAACGATTATTTCAACACTTCACACCTGTGATATTTCTCTTCAATATTATTTTATGAAAAAAACGGTTTGCCTCTTACAAGGCTCGAACATGTTCCCTTCATAATGTCATTCATTCGCTCTATTGCCTGAACCTTTTCGGTTTAGATACAAGTCATTAATTAGTTCAGTTGTATGTACTTTCAATATATTATGAATACAAAGAGTCATTGTAATACAACATTGGCATAAACCATGACCATGTTTTCATACGAGCTTTATTCATGAGATTTCAGAAACATTTGGAAGATGGTGAAAAAATTATCAAAATCTGATGGTAGACAAAGGTGCCATATATGGCAATTCATGACTATGGCGTCATGGTTATAATATGTCGACTTTCATATCCAGTAAAGAAAAAGACTTAAATGAGCATTTCATTGTTGTTTATCATCCAATTTTGATCATTCGTGTAGCCTTTACAATGTTCTACATAAACTCTCCTTAATTAAGCTTGTCACTAATTAATCCCTTTAAGATATGCGTATAATGTCCATTTAACAACATCACTGTGCTGTAACGTTCAAGCTTTAATTCATTTCAGTCAACGTGGTCACGAGTTTTATTAGGCCGTTTTTGTATATGCGGCAGCTTTTGCATGTTATATCCATGGGAACGTCTTTAGAAAATCGTCTTCTCTGCAACTACAGAAGTTAGAGATCTAATAGTTAGCATGTAGAATAAGCGTATGATCCTCTACCAATTGTGTTTAAATTGTGACCCTGTGTCAAATGTTAACCCTCCGCAGGGAGTTATATAAGAACATCGTATCGAAAAAATAAAAATACTCTTCTCTGAAACTAAAATAGCTACAATACCACAATGGAGCAGATACAATTAATAAGTATTTAGGACTAACTTCATTATCTATTCCTATTATACTTTAACATATAAGAAATTGTTATCCTTATTCATACACTAAGTTTGTATTCTACGTCATTCAAGAGATTTCTTGTTTATACATTTTTAAATGTCATGAGAGATTGTTGTCAATACATATTCCGTTTTTATCAGTATATAGAGGGTCTTACGTAACAATATGGTCAGTATTGAATTTATTAAACGAGTTGGATAGCATTATATGATTCGAGGCTATTAACGAATTACCGTTTTCGGAAATCGACGGTGCACACCGAGCTGAAAAAGCCGAAGGATGATTCGGTCATGACTTGCATATGTATTGCAATGGCTTTATTACACTCCCGCAACGCAAGTTATGTTATACAAAAAGTAATGTTTCAATGCAATAGCATTAGGCTTCTTTACATCTGCATTTACACCGTTAGGCTTTGATCCAATCTCAGTAAATCACGCTACGATACTCGGAGAGTATCAACGCGTAATTAATGAGATTGGTTTTGATCTGAAACACATGTATTACTATTTAAACAACATGTGTTTATTCTACACGAGTCTGTCTTTTACAACATATTTCTATTTTTCTTTAACCTACTTATATACTAATTTTAACACCAAATACATTTATGCGTAAACAAATATTAAAAAAAAATACTATTTAACCGCTGCAACCAGGCTAATCACCAGCACTGGCTGGCTGCTTTTTGCTAAAGGTCTGGGCATAGTAAATCATATGTCTAACAGCTGTAATGCATATTGTTTAGTCAGTACGTTATTTTCAGGCGGAGAATGGGACTATGTGATCTTCAGTACTGTCCGGTCTCTACCAGATTACAAGATAGAGAAGAATCCAACATTTGGTTGGTGTAAACAGAATCTGGGCTTCATTACAGACAAGAACCAGATCAACGTGGCGCTTACTAGAGCCCGCAAGGGTCTGATTATTGTTGGTCGGTGCACATACTGTTGACATGTCTTATAAAATTAAAATAAAACATACTTAGGTACACGTTACTGTGTTTATACACGTGAACGAGTTCATCTTTACGTACACGACTTTCTGACACGTAATATAATTTCAAAAATCAATTTTGCTACCTAAAGCATGCATACATTATTGATCATAATTTAAATATATCAATTGCAAAAATAACTTATACTGTGACCGTTGTTTGTATAGTCATGTGAAAGCTATGTGCGTAATGATTAATTGATTACAGCTATATCTATGTCATGATTGTTTTCAGGAAATCGGAACCTTCTACAGTGTGATGAGACATGGGAGAAACTAGTTGGTCATTATGAACGGCATGGCTGTGTCAAAACACCGGCAGAATTCCCACCGCCTCCAAAAACGAGGAGGCAAAAAATGATGGAAGCCCAGCTGAGGTCGAATGAGAGATACAAAAAGAAAAAGTTTGGTAAAAAAAAAGCAATCTCCAATCAAGTATCATTTGCTAAAGACGAATAGGAGACAGGCAGACGCGGCATACACAAAAACAAAAAGAGGAAATCTACACTAATATTGCTGTATCATAAACAGTTAAGCAACACTGCTCTATTTGTGAATTTATGAATATGTGATAGATATGACATTTAGTTATAAAGAAAGAGATGCATTTGTAAATTAATATATAGCGATATTAGGTAATAAGGTGTGTTTTAAAACAGATTAAAACACGTGTAATGCAAACATGTTTTGAGTGTGTCGTTCGTTGTGATATGGATGTCATCTTCAAGTTTTCATCCTATTTATAACTGGCCTTCATTTGACCTCCATATCGTTCTCCTGGGTGCCACTTTTTTTTTTCATCGGGACATTACATGGATAAAATATTTTCTGTAGCCAAAAGGGGCTTTGCTGGTACAGCTTACGACAATTTGGGCATACAATTTTTGGCTTGCACCTTCGGTTTTTCAGTGGAAGTAACCGGTTCCCTGCACAAAACTTAAAGATTTTACAGCGCGGACCAATGTTAACTTCAAATTTTTACCGGAAGTAACCGGTTCTCTAGTCAAAAGTTGAACGCTTGACGAGTACGTTCAACAACGCGGGGACCAATACGGAAATAACTGGTTCTCCGCTAAAAGCTGAGTGTTTAACGTGTACGTTCAACAGCGCTGGAACCAATAACAAGGCATGCAGATGTACACTGTTTATATAGCCATTATTCCCGTGTACCGTCTGGCGTTCAGCCCACATATGTCTGATGATCAACTAACATTAAATGAGGGATTTTGATAATCAAGCATAAGTCTGTTTAATAACAATAACGATTAAACATTATGATCATAACACAGCATTCACACTGACAAAAAAAAACTGTATTATGCACATATTTTGTCGCAGGTTAGTATAATCGATAATATTTCTGTTTCCGTACCCGCACAGGCAAGACGTTCCTTTTAAAAGGAAACTTTATTCTATTTTCAATCAATACCACTAAAGTGATTTGCATATTCCAACAAATTTAAATTAATAGTTATAATCATGTAAAGGGTATCATATTCTGAAGAGTGTATGGTCTTTACTGAATTGTGTAAACAGTGCTATTTTTATTTTCTCTAGAAACAAACTGCCGGTATATATTCTTTTGAGGGTTTTTTATGAGTATTACGTTTACGTATTCCATGAATATATGTAAATAGTGCTTATTTCATGTACTTAATTTATTTGTTGAGTTTTGTTTTGTGTTTTTTGTTGTTTTTTGTCAAAAGTGTACAATTCCGCAAGCTATATATGTTTCACCAACTATATAATGTTTTGATAGTGAGACGTTTACAACGTGCAGTGACTATTTATAGTTAATAAACGGGTACCATATGTTGAAGATTGTATAGCCTTTACTGAATTGTGTAAATAGTGCTATTTTTTATTTTCTCCATAAACATACTTGTATAGATTCATGTCTATAGAGGCGACAAAATATATATGTATGTCTCTGGTATTTTATATAATCATGATTATTACGTGTACACTTTTATTCTTTGAATATGTTTCATATACTTAATTTATTTGTCTGTTTCTTGTTCCGCAATATACATGTACAAAGCAAATATTTCCGATATATGTCGGGAAAAAGTATACTACCTTTATATCATCTAACATTATTCTTATTATTCACAGACGTGTTGATAATGGTCTAAGCATTCCATCATTATGTGTCAAAAGCTGGAGCATATAAGCAAAGGCATTGTGAATATATTTATATTATATGTATCTGCAATGTACCTTGGACGTGTCTCTATAACAATAAACTGAATAAAATAATTGAAAACATGCACAGGTTTAATCATTACCTTAATACCACACTTAATACCGCTGTTTTCACAGGAACAACAGTCATATCACCTCGGTACCCTAATTTTGCCATCCCCCAACCTCAGAATGTGTCCATAATTCAAGATGAGCTGAATATTTGTGAGACAATACCTACTAGATATTACTGAAGCTATATCCAATGGCAATGCGATACTGACATCTGTTTAATTATCCATTAACTCTGAAAACTATATTACAAACCAGTAGTAAAACATGTAATAAAGGTTTTGTTTTTTTCATTTCGGTCAATCAATGAGACTAAACATCTTCAACTCAGTATTTATTGACGATAATTTAAAGTGTAATAATAAACGCAACAATTTTTAGTCATTACAGAATGTAAAACACACAAATTCAATCTCAATTTTGTTAAATAGATTTTTTTGAAACCCACCAACTTAAGGATGACTAAATGTCACATAAGATTGAGTATCCTGATTTAGAACTTATTATAAAGGGATTTGTACTTCCTCTTTTGTGTTTTAAAGAATGTATGTTTATAACATAAGACTTGCCAAAATATACACCCTTACGGTCAATTATATCTTAAAAACGCCTACAGACAGTACCCACCACCCTAGGAGGATCAAATGTCCATATTATTTGCGTATTTGTACTGATTTATTATCATAAATTAGTACAGTAAAATTATAATAATGTATAATAGTTTGGTTGTGTTGTTTTGTGTTAATCGTAAGTTAAGATGTTATGTTACGCATTATGCTTATGTCACTTAAGCAGCCAATAAAATGGAATGTTTAAATTACGCATAACATAGGCATAAGTTACGCTTAACGTAAGATCTTCGGACCATCATGGTAGTCTGACTATCATGGTGGTCAACACGGTATCTTTTAAGCTACACTAAACTCCGGTATAGGCGTAACTTCAACCAGTTTTACGCGTAACATAACTATGGTTAAGCATAACATAACCACGGATATTCAATGGTTGTTTATGTTACGCGTAACAAAAGTTAGAAACGCATTACAAAGATAGCGTTATGGCCATGGTGGATAACCATAGACTTGCACACATCTCGTCGGCGGGGGCGCCTATAACCAGCAACAGAAAAGAGACCTCCACACGATCATACAACACATATGGTCAGCGGGGCGCCTATAACCAACAGCAGAAGAGAGACCTGTACACGATCATACAAGACATACTAGTATGGTCGGCGGCTGCGCCTGTAACCAGCAACAGAAGAGAGACCTGCACACAATCATATAACAAATATGGTCGGCGGTGGAGCCTATAACCACAAGCAGAAGAGAGACCTGCACACGATCATGGAACTCATATGGTCGGCGAGGGCGCCTATAACCAGCAGCAGAAGAGAGACCTACACCCGATCATACAACATATATAGTCGGCGGTTCACCGGTAACCAGCAGCAGAAGAGAGACCTGCACCCGATCATACAACACATATGGTCGGCGGGGGCGCCTATAACCAGTTGCAGGAAAGTTAGACCTGCACACGATCATACAATATATATGGACGGCGGGGCGCCTGTAACCAGCAGCAGAAGAGAGACATGAACACGATCATGGTAGGCGGGGGCGCCTGTAACCAGCAGCAGAAGCGAGACCTACACAATCATGATCATACAACATATATGGTCGGCGGGTCGCCTATAACCATCAGCAAAAGAAAGACATTCACACGATCATACAAACATATGGTCTGCGGGGCGCCTATAACCAGCAGCAAAGGAGAGACCTGCATACAATCATGCAACACATATGGTCGGCGGGAACGCCTATAAAAGGCAACAGAAGAGAGACCTACACCCGATCATACAACATATATAGTCGACTGGGGCGCCTGTAACCATCAGCAGAAGAGAGACCTGCACACGATCATACAACACATATGGTCGGCGGGGCGCCTATAAACATCAGCAGAAAACACACCTGCACACGATCATACAACATAAAAAGTCGACTGGGGCGACTGTAACCAGCAGCAAAAGAGAGACCTGCACACGATCATGGTCGGCGGAGGCCCCTGTAACCAGCAGCAGAAGAGAGACCTACACAATCATGACCATACAACATATATGGTCGGCGGGTCGCCAATAACCAGCAGCAAAAGAAAGACATTCACACGATCATACAACACATATGGTCGGCGGGAGCGCCTATACCCAGCAGCAGAAGACAGACCTGCACACGATCATATAACATATATGGTCGGCGTGGGCGCCTTTAACCAGCAGAAGAAGAGAGACCTGCACACGATCATACAACACATATGGTCGGCGGTGGCGCCTGTAACCAGCAGCAGAAGAGAGACCTGCATACGAGCATACAACACATATGGTCTGCGAGTCACCTATAACCAGCAGCAGAAGAGAGACCTGCACGCGGTCATGCAACACATATGGTCAACGGGGGCGCCTATAACCAGCAGTAGAATAGAGACCTGCGCGCGTCCTACAACACACATGGTCAGCGGGGGCGCCTATAACCATCAGCAAAGGAGATACCTGAATACGATCATGCAACACATATGGTCGGCGAGGACGCCTATAACCATCAGCAGAAGAGAGACCTACACCCGGTCATACAACATATATAGTCGACTGGGGTGCCTGTAACCAGCAGCAGAAAATACACTTGCACACGATCATACAACATAAAAAGTCGACTGGGGCGCCTGTAACCAGCAGCAGAAGAGAGACCTGCACAATATCATGGTCGGCGGGGGCGCCTGTAACCAGCAGCAGATGAGAGACCTGCACACAATCATACGACATATATGGTCGGCGTGGGCCCCTGAAACCAGCAGCAGTAGAGAGACCTGCACACTATCATACAACACATGGTCGGCGGTGGCGCCTGTAACCAGCAGCAGAAGAGAGACCTGCATACACGATCATACAACCCATATGGTTGCCGAGTCGCCTATAACCAGCAGCAGAAGAGGGACCTGAACACGATCATGCAACACATATGGTCCGCGGGGGCGCCTCTAACCAGCTGCAGAAGAAAGACCTGCACACGATCATACAACACACATGGTAGGCGGGAGCGCCTATAAGCAGCAGCAAAGGAGAGACCTGCATACGATCATGCAACACATATGGTCGGCGGGGGCGCCTGTAACCAGCAGCAGAAGAGTGACCTACACACGATCATACGACATATATGGTCGGCGGGTCGCCTATGACAGCAAAATAGAGGCATTCACACGATCATACAACACATATGGTCGGCGGGGGCGCTTATAACCAGCAGCAGAAGAAAGACCTCCACACGATCATACAGCACATATGGTCGGCGGTTCGCCTATAACCAGCAGCAGACAAGAGACCTGCACACAATCATACGACATATATGGTCGGCGTGGGCCCCTGAAACCAGCAGCAGTAGAGAGACCTGCACACTATCATACAACACATGGTCGGCGGTGGCGCCTGTAACCAGCAGCAGAAGAGGGACCTACACCCGATCATACAACATATATAGTCGACTGGGGTGCCTGTAACCAGCAGCAGAAGAGAGACCTGCACATGATTATACAACACATATGGTCGGCGCGGCGCCTATAACCAGCAGCAGAAAATACACTTGCACACGATCATACAACATAAAAAGTCGACTGGGGCGCCTGTAACCAGCAGCAGAAGAGAGACCTGCACAATATCATGGTCGGCGGGGGCGCCTGTAACCAGCAGCAGATGAGAGACCTGCACACAATCATACGACATATATGGTCGGCGTGGGCCCCTGAAACCAGCAGCAGTAGAGAGACCTGCACACTATCATACAACACATGGTCGGCGGTGGCGCCTGTAACCAGCAGCAGAAGAGAGACCTGCATACACGATCATACAACCCATATGGTTGCCGAGTCGCCTATAACCAGCAGCAGAAGAGGGACCTGCACACGATCATGCAACACATATGGTCCGCGGGGGCGCCTCTAACCAGCAGCAGAAGAAAGACCTGCACACGATCATACAACACACATGGTAGGCGGGAGCGCCTATAAGCAGCAGTAAAGGAGAGACCTGCATACGATCATGCAACACATATGGTCGGCGGGGGCGCCTGTAACCAGCAGCAGAAGAGTGACCTACACACGATCATACGACATATATAGTCGGCGGGTCGCCTATGACAGAAAAATAGAGGCATTCACACGATCATACAACACATATGGTCGGCGGGGGCGCTTATAACCAGCAGCAGAAGAAAGACCTCCACACGATCATACAGCACATATGGTCGGCGGTTCGCCTATAACCAGCAGCAGACAAGAGACCTGCACACAATCATACGACATATATGGTCGGCGTGGGCCCCTGAAACCAGCAGCAGTAGAGAGACCTGCACACTATCATACAACACATGGTCGGCGGTGGCGCCTGTAACCAGCAGCAGAAGAGAGACCTGCATACACGATCATACAACCCATATGGTTGCCGAGTCGCCTATAACCAGCAGCAGAAGAGGGACCTGCACACGATCATGCAACACATATGGTCCGCGGGGGCGCCTCTAACCAGCAGCAGAAGAAAGACCTGCACACGATCATACAACACACATGGTAGGCGGGAGCGCCTATAAGCAGAGCAAAGGAGAGACCTGCATACGATCATGCAACACATATATTCGGCGGGGGCGCCTGTAACCAGCAGCAGAAGAGTGACCTACACACGACCATACGACATATATGGTCGGCGGGTCGCCTATGACCAACAGCAAAATAGAGGCATTCACACGATCATACAACACATATGGTCGGCGGGGGCGCTTATAACCAGCAGCAGAAGAAAGACCTCCACACGACCATACAGCACATATGGTCGGCGGGGCGCCTCTAACCAGCAGCAGAAGACAGAACTGCACACGATCATACAACACATATGGTCGGCGGGGGCGCCTTTAACCAGCAGCAGAAGAGACACCTGCACACGACCTGTTACCAGCAGCAGAAGAGACACCTGCACACGATCATACAAGACAAGGTCGGCGGGGACGCCTATAACCAGCAGCAGAAGAGAGACCTGCACACTATCATACAACACATGGTCGGCGGTGGCGCCTGTAACCAGCAGCAGAAGAGAGACCTGCACACACGATCATACAACACATATGGTTGCCGAGTCGCCTATAACCAGCAGCAGAAGAGAGACCTGCACGTGATCATGCAACACATATGGTCGACTGGGGGCGCCTCTAACAAGCAGCAAAAGAAAGACCTGCACACGATCATACAACACACATGGTAGGCGGGAGCGCCTATAAGCAGCAGCAAAGGAGAGACCTGCACAGGATCATGCAACACATATGGTCGGCGGGGGCGCCTGAACCAGCAGCAGAATAGAGACCTGCACACGATCATACAGCACATATGGTCGGCGGGGCACCTCTAACCAGCAGCAGAAGACAGACCTGCACACGATCATACAACACACATGGTAGGCGGGAGCGCCTATAAGCAGCAGCAAAGGAGAGACCTGCATAGGATCATGCAACACATATGGTCGGCGGGGGCGCCTGAACCAGCAGCAGAAGAGAGACCTGCACACGATCATACAGCACATATGGTCGGCGGGGCACCTCTAACCAGCAGCAGAAGACAGACCTGCACACGATCAAACAACACATATGGTCGGCGGGGGCGCCTGTAACCAGCAGCAGAAGAGAAACCTGCACACGATCATACAACACATATGCTCGGCGGGGGCGCCTGTAACTAACAGCAGAAGAGAAACCTGCACACGACCAGTAACCAGCAGCAGAAGAGAGACCTGCACACGATCATACAAGACATGGTCGGCGGGGGTGCCTATAACCAGAAACAGAAGAGAGGCCTGCACAAGCTCATACAACATATATGGTCGGCGGGAGCGCCTGTAACCAGCAGCAGAAGAAAGACATGTATGGTCAGACATCTGGGACATAACGCTATATTGGTTACGTGTAACCATCTTATGTTACGCGTACCATAAACAACCAATGAAAATCCGTATTGTTCAGGGCGTTTGTTTCAGCCAAAGATTTTTTGAACTTTTCAGACAAAATTCAAGTTTAAACCAAATTAGTTGTATATAATGTTTAATGGTAAATAAAAATACCTTACTTTTCGAAATCGGTTGAGAAATAAAGATTTCACGTGCAAGAATTGTTTTTTGAGGGAATTTTTGTGTTTTTTTTTAGAAGAATTTTATGGGTTGGACAAACGTAAATTACGACACCCTGACAGTTTTATAGCAAACTATTTAAGCTAACTCAAGTTTCTTTTAGATTTGTTAATTTTCTACTGTCCCAGCAACAAGGAGTTTGCATGGGAAAAGCCTCATCAAAAAAGCGTTTTGGTTGTAAATTATTTATTTTTCAACCAAATTTCAAAACTAAAATACCAGTTCAATGATGTATAATTGATGCAAAGTTTTGATAAAATTACTCATGTTATTTCCAAATAAACTTTGGCTGAAACAAGCGCCCCGAACAATAGTTATGTTACTCGTAACCACAGTTAGTATAGTATGCGTATCAGAAGTTTAAGTTAGTTATATTACGCGAAATCAAATTACTTTATTATGGAACAAATACGAACTACTTCATTTGTTTATAAATTAGTTCATAGTTTGTACAAGAACTTAGCAAATTTACAATCATCGTCAATTCTCGTTACAGCTCCATCACCAATCACCTATGTTTTTATTGTAACGAATCCTTATCTACTTAGCCTAAGTTATAGCGCAGTTTAAACGCATTGAGAATTTCGACTGGGACCCTCATATACAAAATATATCACACAAGGCAACAAGACATAATTTTGGCATTAACTCCAAAATATCAAAAGCTGTTGCCTGTAATATTCTGGTCCGGCCTTAGAATACGCGTCACCTATCTGGAACCCCTACCACCAAAACGATATTTATAGGTTGGAAAAATTCCAAAATATCAAAAGTTTTTGCCTATTCACAGCCTTAATAACAAACAGATTGGAAACTTCTTATCTGAACAAATGAAGAAGCCAAAAAATCACGTGGCACCTTAACTTTTCTTTTTAACTCCTCTCTAAAAAAAACATTGATTTTGATGAGAATACATTCAAAAGATTCATAATGAATATCAAAATGGGATTATAGTAATTTATTTTTAATTCAAAATATGAAATTGTATATAAAGCTGTTTAAAGTTAAAAATATCGTCATGTTTGGCTTTTCCATTATATGTTTTGCTTAAAATGTTAAATTAAGGAAAATACCATCATTAGAAAGAGAAATAAATTTGTGGTGGATTTTGACATATGCATAAGACGCTTCCTGATATGTGTGTTTAAAGTCGGGCAATATTTTGTGAAATTTCCGTACACTGTGCCACCTAAATTTAGATGCATTTCTCAATTTCCTATATCTATTTGTTATTAAGTCTGGGGCCTATAATAATCTTTTCCGATAGATAGATAGATAGATAGATAGATGGATGGATGGATGGATGGATGGATGGATGGATGGATGGATGGATGGATGGATGGGTGGGTGGGTGGGTGGGTGGGTGGGTGGGTGGATGGATGGATGGATGGATGGATGGATAGATATATAGATAGATAGATAGATAGATAGATAGATAGATAGATAGATAGATAGATAGATAGATAGATAGATAGATAGATAGAAAGATAGATAGATAGATAGATAGATAGATAGATAGATAGATAGATAGATAGATAGATAGATAGATAGATAGATAGATAGATAGATAGATACCACCAACATTATATTTATAAGTTGGAAAAGGTCCAAATAACTGCAGCTAGAAGGTCACGTTGGAGAAATGCTCACTGAATCAGAATGAACAACGTTAGAAACCATGGAACTCAAGCTAGTTTAACCCTCTGTTATACATACAGATCTAGTCTCCATAAATAAGGAACAGTATAGTATCCCTTCAAACTCCTCGCGTCTCAAAAGATCATCTCACCCAGTACACTACAATATCAACTGTCAACACTGATGCTTATAAATTCTTGAACTAGACCACTATGGAATAGCCTCCCACCAGCTACAGTCTCCATGGCGATCGTGGATGGGTTCAAATCGCAAGCTAAGCATCGAGTGCAGTCAAAGGCACGAATGTGTGTCTTTGTTATATTACGTTACTGTGCTGATGCCAATACATCCGCTATGGTGATCAGTTATGATCTAATGAAGTATAGACAGACAGACAGACAGACGGACGGACGGACGGACGGACGGAGGCGGGCGGGCGGGCGGGCGGACGGACGGACGGACGGACAGACAGACAGACAGACAGACAGACAGACAAATAGATAGATAGATAGATGGATGGATGGATGGATGGATGGATGGATGGATGGATGGATGGATAATCAGACATAGATGCACTGTGAAAGAACATAACATGACATGTGCTAAAGTGTATTAGTTGATTAACCTCGCATCATGTATACACCATAGTAAAATACAATACATTATACTTTATACGTTAAACAATGTACTAAAACCATCCAATTATAGCATTATAAGAGTGAAGAAATGGTTAAAATATTGCAAATATATTGCATATTATTTATTATATGGATATATCATACATACATTTCAAAATAGATATATCAATATATTATACATACATATAAAAATGGATATATCATACATACATATCAAAATAGATATATACATACATATCAAAATGGATATATCATAATTACATATCAAAATAGATATATACATACATATCAAAATGGATATATCATACATACATACATATCAAAATGGATATATCATACAAACATATCAAAATGATAATACTAACAACTTGAGAAGCTGTGAAAGGTATGAACAACATTTTATGTTGTAAGTAGTTAGATAACACTAAAACTACGACTAATAAATAGAGAATATTATGTCAGTGCCTTTTACTATCAAGTTTATTAGGCTCGGCTTAGAAAACGAAGAATGGCGAGTCTCTATTTATCATGTAGATTATCCACATTTTCTGAATGAATTACTATAATAGCTATTTCTCAGAATGTTACGCTAATCGAGGACGCCGCCATGTTGTTTTTTTGTTTGTTTTTTATGACGTCAGGCAACGTTACGCGCATGACGTCAGATAACGTTACGTACAATAAACGCCGAGGGATTACGCATTGATTTGCTCTATTGGTCAGTGTCCAATAAAGCAAACTGTATTAGGTCACCCCTATATTAGGCGGAAAGTCCATATCTGCATCATGATAAATTGTTTTATTATATACCTATCAGTGATTTATAAGGATTTCTCAGTGGCATATTTTTAGTATCAGACAAAAGTGATATCGTCACTGGTAAGTGATATCGTCACACCAGTGACGATATCATTTTTCTATATCGTCACTGGTGTGACGATATCACTTTGCCGGAACTACTTGTTTTACCATTTTTGTATTTAAAGGTACTGTTGATTGCTATTGCTTTCATGTATATGTCTTAAATATCCTTAAAAAATCACTCTTAGGTATATAATAAATAGAATAATCAACAGTCTCGGTGTGATACAAAAAATATGTCACTCGAACACGTTGTAATTCGGTAAAAAACGCGTTCTTGAATGAATGAATGAAAGTCTTTATTTATCGAGGGTGACCCAATTAGTTTATACTAATCTTCCTTGGGGCCCTCTATAACAAATACATGATACAAAATACAAGAAAGGCAAGATACATAAGATATATGTAGACATAATAACATTGTTGGTGGTGGTTTTTGAACAATATTTACACAATAATAAGATGAGATGATATCTATATCGAGTTTAATGTTGTTTTTCCTTTATCCATTTCATGCAGTTGTTTGTAAAACGTTTCATTGTTGCACACTTCTGAATGTGCTCTGGAATATTATTCCATAAAATGGTCCCGGAGTAAGACATGCTGCCCTTGAAAAGTTCCCGATTAGGCTTAGGAATACTAAAATTAGTATCAGTTAGTGATCGAAGACTTCTGTCAGTTTAATTACGAGTAGTAAACATATCGGAAATATATGAAGGGGCAGTATTGTTCGAAACTCTATACATGAATTTGGCCTTTTGAAGTATAATTCGCTGATCAATTGTGAGGCAATTTAGTTGTTCCATAGCGGCTTGAAAAGTAATATACTGTTCACCTAAAATAACGTGACATGCCCTTTTTTGCATTATTAAAAGGCTGTTGATATTTTTTCGACTTGTGTTACCCCAGATTACATTACAAAAGTCTAGATGTGGCTGTATGTAAGCTTTATAGAAAATAATTCGATAATTCAAAGCAATAAAATATTTTATTCTTGACAGTAACCATACATTTCTGGCTATTTTTTTCTTAATAAACAATATGTGGTCATCCCATTTTAAATTTTCATTTATATTTACTCCTAAAATTTTATCGCCGGTAGTAATCTGTAAATCAATGTCATTATAGCGCAAAGAAAGTGATTTATCTTCTAATCTGGTACGTCGATGTGGTGTGGTTACAAAAAGGACTTTCGTTTTTGACGCATTTAATACCAAACCGTTATGCAAGCACCAGACTTTCAAAATATCAAGAGCTTTCTGTAGATTTATTTCTATTATATCTTTGGATTCGTTTATTTCGTATATGGTAGTATCGTCTGCATACATATCTGTATTAGAAACAATACCATTCAGTTCAAGGGGAAGGTCATTGATGAACACCAAAAACATTAAAGGTCCTAGTATGGACCCTTGAGGTACCCCACACGTTATTGTTTGTTCCTTAGAAAGAGCACCTTTCAAAGATACGACTTGTTTCCTATCTGACAGGTAAGATTTGAACCATTGCAGTGTAAGCTCGCCACATTTATATAACTTTAATTTTTGAAGTAAAATGTTATGATCCACCAGATCGAATGCCTTCCGGAAATCTACCATTATAGCACCTGCAAATTTTCCTTCATTTAATGCCTTTAGCCATTTATCTATCATATAAACCAAAGCTGTTTCACAGCTATGTTGTTTCCTGAAACCACTTTGTGACTTACATAAAAGCTGATAGAATTGTAGAAAACTCATGAATGAATCATGCACATGTCTTTCAATTAATTTTGATATTGTAGGTAATACAGAAATAGGCCTATAATTGTTTACATCGTCAGACGGTCCGGCTTTAAATAACGGAAACACTTTCGCATGTTTCCAGGTGTTTGGGAATACACCTTGTTTAATACTACTATTAATTAAATGTGTAATACTGTTTGATATGCAATTAGCTGATAGTTTGAGAAGTTTTGGGCCAATTTGGTCAAGCCCAGTTGCTTTTGAAGAATCTAAGTTTACCAACATATTTCGCACCTGATCTTCGGTTATTAATGGAATATTGAAAAACATCTGCTTAGGGACCTTTTTGTTTACAAAATCGTTTATCAAATTGAAATCTGAGTTTGGAATTGGTTGTTTCAAATTTGCTGCTATGTTTATGAAAAAATTATTAAACTCATCAGCCATTAAAGATGAATCGGTAATATCTGTCCCATTAATATTTAATTGATTTATTGTGTTGGATTTGCCCGAGGATTTGGAAGAGGCTCCTAACTCCTTAAAGAGTTTCCATATAGATTTTGGGTCGGATTTTCCGTCCTCTATTTTTCTTTCGTATGACATTTTTTTAGATTCCTTTATTAGTTTAATCACTTTATTTCTAGATATTTTATAATTGTTCATATCATGTTGCATTTTATATTGATCTCTCTCTTTAATAGCGTCTAAAATATTAGGCGTAAGCCATTCAGGTTGGTGTATATGTTTTACTCGATGGTTTTTAACTGGCAAATGTTTATCTACTTTATCTGAAAATTTATTAACCTAGTTTTCAAGAATTATAATTCTTCGAACTCGCTTTTTAACCGAATCACAACGTGTTCTCGTGACATATGTTTTGTATCACACCGATACTGTTTTTTGTTCTCTATTTATTAAACTATCACCACTATCACCACTATACCAAAAATAAAAACAAAATGGATGAAATATAACATAACATAACATATACATGTTATGTATATCCATGTAATAAATTATATGCAATTATATATGCAATGTTTTAACCGTTTCATATATGTTATATGAAATAGTGTTGCTCGGAATATGTATTTATCAAATAATTGATATTACTACGTATGTATGTACACTATAAAATGCGTTAAATTGTTGTTGGTTTGTTTAAGTGCATGTTTAAAATCTAACTCGACGGGTGTTCCGCGGAACACGTGAGTGGTATAGAAAGTGGGGTACCAGGATAGTTTCCCTGACGGGAAAACAAGCACTCATCAAATTGTCTCCAGCGTCCTTAATGCAAAGATGCAAAGGTCAAATGACGATGGTACACTTGCTACCAGGCGCGCCTACAACTATATAAACTGCTTGTTTATCCCGCTCGGGAAACTCTCCTGATACCACTCACTCCACCCACCACACACACACTTCTATACGACTTACAACTATATAAACTGATTGTTTATCCCGCTCGGGAAACTCTCCTGAACCCCGCCCAACCTCCCCTCCCACCCCCCCCCCCCCCCCCCATATTATTTTTAATGCACTGTCTCCTATTGTAAATCATTAAACAAAGTCAGACGGAACCGGACAGTAGTCTTCATCATCGCTGTACATATTATATTCTATCACAGTATATTTACATTTTCCTATGTTATATTTTAGTTCAAGTAGCTCTTCCCTGTTTTTATCCAGCTTTTGTTGATAATAATCCATTTCAGCCAGCAATCTTTTTCGTTTATTGACTTGGTTTTCTTTGATGTCCATACAATCATCACGGACTACTTGATATTCTACTTGACCCTGCTTGCCTTCCATATTTATTTTTTAAATGTTTAGGTGTTTTGCAAATCTGTTCTATACCTTTTTGTTCCATCAATACTATAGTAATATATTATATTTTTAAGCCTTGAACGCAATTATATGTTTTGAATATTCTTAAATCTTTATCATGGAATTTACTTATAGGCTAACGTATCTTGTCCATTATCTAGTATGTACCTCTTATCGTCATATGCTGACAAACTCTTCTTGTTTATTACATAACTATTTAGTTCATGTTTTTTTTTATCTAATGACTTTCATTTCATGGTAATCTTCGGTTACCGTAAGTAAAATATTTTTATAGTTATCATGCGTTGTATTTTTCTTAACAACCGACGTTTTAATACTCTTGCATTTCTTTGTATCAGTCTCATTATCTAACATGTATGAATATAGTTTACTTCGAAGCCCAACAAATTCAACATAGATAATCCACAAGTTTCATCTTTCATTTTACCAATAACCTTTTTATTGTCGTTAAAATGAAATGTATTTTTCGGATCATAATCAGTGTTATCAAAAAGTTCTTTATCTTTATAAAAATGTGCATACACATCGTTTGTTTGAATTTCATAACACAAGGAGTCGGTATCAGTAAACAGCCATTTAGCGTTTTTACCATAATTATTTGTAATTCGTTGTATTAAATGAAAATCATACATCAAATAATGTGACAAGTCTAAAATACACATACCAACGTAACAAGGACGATTTAAAATTACTTTTTCTTTTATTCTGTTTATGGCAAATAAATTTTCATTAAACATTTTAAAAGAAATGAATGATGCTCTTGCAGCATACTTTAAAAGGACCTCCTCATCACGAGTCAATATAACAATAACTCTTTTTCTAAAAATTTCCATAGTCTTGCCAAAAACTGAATCGTTCATTAGTTTAAAGAAATCCTTTTCAAAAGCATTTTTTTGACTGTTCTTTTAGCAGTATTAAAGTCTATGTATACTTTTAACCACTCTGATTCATCAAACTGTAGTACTAGTATTATGTGTATTTTTGTTACCTTTAATCCCAACTTTTCATACAGATTCAAGTTTCTGTAATGCACAACATATTCCTTTTTATCCTTTAGTGTTGTAACAAGTTTGTTAACTTTACTAGATCCTAAATTAAACTTTTCCTTTAAAGTCTTACAATAATCTGATAACCATTCATCCTTTATATTTAATCTCTCAGGAGCAAAAGGGTAGTCATTATGAGAGTCATATAGTTTTTCATGATACTCAAGATCACACTCAACAATATAGTTTGATTTTCCTTTTTCAATCTTACTGACCCACTTAAAGTTGCCAGTAGGCAGCGGTTGAGACATAGCACATCCATACAAGTTATTTGCATCGAGGTATATTACATAATTATTTTCTTCCTCTTTGTTATAGTCTTTCATATACTTATTATTGGCTTTTGAGTATCTATTTTCGATATAATTTATTCCACCTCTCATATCTTTTTCTATGAACAAATATTGATCAATATCAGTTACTAAATCAAGCTGAACTCCAGCCATCTTAAGAAATGCATCCCATGCTAATCCAGGACTGCTAAAGTAGTGACAAGGATCTAATTTGTAATACTCAAAGCACATCTTTCTAAAGTTCTCAAACACATCCACCAGTAACAGCACATCAGTTTTAAGATATATATTATGATATTCCCCCATGTTTTTAATATTAAATGCTTTCCATATTTGTTTCGCATGCTCGTAATCTGCATCTGAAATATGTTCATCACTTAACTTTGAATAAAAGCTTTTTTTATTAGGTAATTTAGTTTCTTCAAAACGTTCAAAGCTATTCATGTAATCATAAGGATAAACGCTTTTTCTTTTTACTATCTCTAACTTTTCATCGGGATACTCTTGTGAAGTATATTGAAACGATGGGATGTTTTTACTAAGCTGTCAAGTGTTTGGGACATAAATTGAAAACTATCAATAAACACCAAATCGTTTATTTCTTTTTTATACTGTCCAATGTGTTGCATTATAAAATGCGAAAAATAACCTCTCAAGTTGTGAAATACAACAGGTATCTTTCTAGTCAACCTAAAATTAAGATTACAAACTTCATGAGCACTTCCTCTAAACGTTCCAGTTATATGGCAATGATCTCTAACAATCTTGTCTCCGTTCACATAGTTTTTATTGCAAATATGGCATTTTTTAGATGCCGTAAATTCTTTTTCTTGTGATTCTGTCTTCATTAAATCTTTTTTAAAATGCTGCGACATGGTTTCCTACATTATTTTTCTTCTTCTATCATTTTCTCTATAAACAGCGTTTGGTCCTCTGTATGTCACAACTGGTTTAGAATATGTATCATCATAACAACAAACAACTTTGTATCCGTAACCACAATCAGTATGCTTTTGATATGCTCCTGTGTATGATTTTTTAGGATTACCAAGAGCCAAATAAATGTCCTCAGTTATTGCTTCAAAGTCAGCATATATAACAAACGGAACCATTAATTGCCTATCATAGTTTTTAAACTTAACCTTTTCATTTTCTTCTTTCTTCTTTTATTACTTGTTTACCGTTAAGTGAAAGACAATCAGGCTCATGCTTTTTTAATAACCTTTCCGTTTTAAAACACTGTAAACACATTTTATAAAACAATTTCCTTTCCTTATGCATGTTTTGATTATACATCAGTCCCTTATCCATACAAAATGATTTTTAATTAAAAGTATGTCACAAGTCTTTTCTCCTTTATTTTTTGATATATTCAAAGGATATACTTGCTTATTTTAATACCCGAATATATTAAAACGTATATTATTTTGATTTTCTATTTTTGGAATTTGCTTTACAGTAACAGGAAATGTAATTCCTTTATAATTTAGATCTCCAATATGTTTTTTATAATTTGATACTCCCTCAGGATGTGTTAACAGAAAATGTATAAGCTAAGTGACACCATCTGAAGCACTCATTATCTTTCTCGTTTTTTATATTAAGCAAACCTTTTCTAGAAGTACAAAGTTCCTTTGGTAATGTTAAATAAGAGTTACCTCGTAAAGGCTTATACTTTACCCGATTTACATAATGTGCATCAACTGATTACCTTCTGAAAGCCAACTTCCAATTCTAGCAACAATTTCATCGGCTGTTTTATCTAGCGCATCTTGAATTTCATTTTTGTTTGTAATTAATATTGCTTTGGAGGTAAAATAAGCTGTTTTGTAAGAAGTTATAATACCTCTACCTTTATCTTCAGCCGATATTTTTAAAAAAGTAATTTTCAAATCAACAATCATGTTAAAACCGTTTGATCGTACTAATTCAGTTTCGAGAAATTTTGAAGAAAAAAAATGTGTTCTCCAAAGTTGAACACGTGGGTCTTTTTTATTTATAATACTAACTCAAAATACTTTGCTATATTGTTTTGGGGATTTTTCAATTTCTCTAACACTGACACTTGCTAAGTTAATGATAAAGAACGTATCTGTTTAATTGTAGGACTCACAACGGTTATAATCTCATTGCAGGTTATAATTACAATCGAAATAAAAGTATTTATCACAGAAAATATCATTTTTATGAAATATAATTTATCTCCTACGGAAAGACAAAGATGTGAAGAGTTGTTTTACAAATATATAGTAAAGATTTTGGGTAAAATAGAGGGTCGAAAAAGATCGATCAAATTTGATTACATTTTTCAATTATTTGAAATATTAAAAATAAAAAAAGAAGTAAAATCGTTTAAAACAAAAGCTACTAGAGAAAATTACGATAGGATTTGGGAACAAGTTGCAAAATAATTATGATTGCATATCATGTCCGTTCAACTTAAACTTCTTTATGTACATTTCCAGAGGTTCTGTAAAGTTATCATTTTTTTGAATCTCTAATATTTTATTAAAGGCAATTCTGATTACCTCATCATAATTGTCTAGTCCTATAGTTGTTTGAGCATACGAACGAAGTTGTTTAAAACTTCAATGGTGCGTTTTTAACAAAATATTTTTCTTCGCTATTTTCGTTTTACTCATGAGGACTGCGATTATTGGGGGAACTACTCCAGCAACAGCTATAAAAACAGGAATTGCTGGAATCAGTGCCAATGCGGCAATACAATCAATTATTCCACTTGCAACCTGTAACCCTGTATTAATTGTGCCGCATAATTTATAACTAAGTCTGTATGCTGCTGCTTGTCGAGTTAAGAAGCTAATTAATTCTTCCTTGCTTTTTTATTTTTTTTTCATTATAATAATAATTAGATTAACTAAAATATTTAGAAAATAATTGTTCGTGTTCTCCGGATGATATTTTACCTATTTTTAATAATTCATCAATTATGCTGATACCTTTATTTACTACCTGTGGACTTTTATTTCCTGATTTGATACTTTCACATACTAACTCATGATCAATAATAAAATCGTCAGGACTATTGTAATATTCAGCGCAACCTCCTAAAATCTTCTTAAACTTTGAAGAACGTTTATAAAGCTGTAAACCAGATAATTCCGTCAGTTATTTAAAGCATTTTGATACAGCTTTGAATAAGTTTTGTTATTACTGTAACGCTTTGTTATCAAATCAATAAAATCACTGTCTACTTTCTGATTTAATACAATTGTTCTTCCTTGCCTAGCAATTGGTTTATGATAACCGGTAAGTTTAGGTAAATCAATTTGTAACTTGCCGTAATGACCATCTTTACTAACCTTATACGAATATTTATTTTGTTGTAATCCTTTCCCCGAAAAGATATCGAGATTTTTGATTAATGGTTCAATTCTTGCATCTCTATAATATTTTACAGCCTTTGAATGTTTTTTCTAACTGTTCATGTGTTTGTCTAAGTGTATCTTTTAATGTCTCACTTGTCTGCGGGATGTGTATTGCTTTAGTAAGAGATCCCTTTTTAATACCAATTCCCTTGATTACTTTCGTAGCATCATCATCCATTTTTCCAAAACATCTTTACTTCTTATGTCTACTGTGGACGGCAATGGTAAAATCATATTTTCCTAATACATCTTCATCCAAACCAGCATCTAGATTTCTGGCTCTTCGTAAAATAACTGAGGTAATCCCTGGTACGTCTTTTGTTCTTGTACTTCCTCGCCTAAGGTTCCATGAAGAGTAGCTAATTGCTGACTTATTATGGAAGAGTAGCTAACTGCTGACTTATTATGGAAGAGTAGCTAACTGCTGACTTAACTGTTCTGATTGACTTTTTATTTCGCTAGTTACCAGTTTAAATACTTCTTTGTATAAATCGCGACTAGCCCCTCTTTCCAGTCTTTTTTTATAATTTTATTTTCAACATCTTTAACAAGTTCACTTGATTTTTGCTTTTTATCTGCTATTTCTTTCCATTTTAACAAAGATATGTATAATAAAGGTTAGATTAAAATAAGTTAACGTATTCATTCTTAAGTTAAGACAAGTTATCAAAACCAACGTAGCCACACATACATCGAGTGTTTAACGATATCGGCTTTCAAATAAAGTGTCTCTGGAGACACCCAGAGACACTTTAAAGGTACAAAGCGTGATGTGATTTTATCTGCTATATATTATATGGAAATTCCAAACTATGATTTAAATGTAGAACGAGGGCTTAATTTTAAGCAGATATACGACTTTATGCCAAAATCTTGTTTTAGAATGCTTATATGTGATAATTCAGGTTCTGGCAAGACAAACACATTAGTTCACATGTTGTTAAAACCTTTAGTTTACTATGACAAGATTTATTTGTTCGCTAAAAACTTGGAAAGTCAAAGTACAAGGTTTTATCACAAAAACTTGAAAATATAGCAAAAAATAATAAAATTCCAGTTGAAGACATATTAGAATATTCAAATGACCAAGTTATCCCTGTAAGCGATTTAGAATCTGATACTCAAAAGATAGCTATTTTTGATGATTATGTTTGCGAGCGTAATCAAAATGATATTATCAATTATTTCATCCAAGGTAGACATAAAAACTGTTGCGTAATTTATTTAACACAATCTTACTACAAAACACCAAAAGACATCCACTTAAATTGTTCTCATTACATCCAAGTATAAATGAAATTAACATGCTTTCTAGAGAACAGGACGTAAGTAAAGATCAGTATAAAAAAGCAACTGACAAACAGTATGACTTTCTGTATTTGGATCGTCCTAGGAAGTTAGCGAACTACAACGGCGAAATTTAATCTAATCATATTATATATAATGGGGCTTTTTAATGACCTTGGCGAGGAAGTGAGTACTGGCAGTGTTAATATTATAAATGTTGGTATTGTGCTGTCTGAGTATGTAAAACAGAAACATCTGGTTAATTACCTTCACAAGGGTAAAAACCAGGAAAACGTTTTAAAAAGTAATCTTAACATGAATAATAATAGAATTATCAATGTTGGTAATCCAGCAAATGCAAATGATGTAACAACAAAGCAATTTACTGAAAGAAGATTAGCAAAGGTCATACGTGATATTAATATTTATAAAAATCCAGACATGATGAAAAATTTGACAATAGGTGTTTATGACAAAATAAGTCTGATACAAAAGCAATTACAGACAAACCGTGAGAAAATGGTTAAAATTCAAAATAGTTTAAAAGATGAAATAAAACTTCTGGGTGTTGCTTTAAAAGAGTAAGAAAAGAAAGAAGATGGGTTGGAAGATAGCGAGCTCTATACAAAGTTAGGCGAGCAAATAAAAAGCGGTGTTGAACGTATTAATACACTGATCACAACAATTAATCAACAAATGGTTGACAACAATGAACTTGAAGCTGCTATTGCTGATGCTTCAAAACAAACGAGAACTGCTTTTGCTGCCGAAATAACTCAAATTAAAATATTAAATGAACGGATATAAACACTAACGTTGGCGATATCAGCAAAGAGTTTAAAGACATCAAAAAGAAAATTGTTGACAGCAATACGCTGGAGGCTGCTTTGAACAAAATAGTTAACGCTAATAAACTAGAGACTGCTATTGCTGATGCTTTGAAGCAATTAAAAGCTGTTCAGGATGAAAGGGGCAAAACTTTTCTTAAAGAGCATAATCAAAAGTCCGATAGTCGTCACACAGCACTTCTTGATATAATTAATGATTTGAATGTAAAAGTAGACAATGCAAGCCGGATTACAATGTTTGAAGCAACAATAGATGGAATAAGCATTATGAAAGATGATGTTGGTTATGCATCATACCCGACACGAAAACCACTTCAAAGAACCATTCCTATAAGCTCTTTCTTGAACCATTTACTTTTGTAACAAAGCCATTTATAGACACTGGACAATATTTTCATTTTGATACTACTAGAAGGGCTACCATTAAAAAATATGGGCGATATACATTTGAAATAGACTTTACTTATACAGAAGTGAACGTATAACATTTTTATTTAGGTGTTGTTGGTGGTCAGGAAAAGTTCTTTTATCCAACAATAGAAAATGACAAACGAAATTGAAAGAAATATTTGAATTAGATCTCACAAAAAGCAACTTATTTTATTTCGGATCAAACATAAAATCTAGTTTTAAAATGTTTAATAAGTGTGATCTTGACCTTGGGCCCACAGACCTGGATTTTGTGCCCGACACATTGTCTTGTTGTGGTGAGCACTTGTGCCAAGTTATTTAAAAATCCGTCCATGAATGCCATAGTTATTGACCGGACACGATTTGACTTTTGACCAAGTGTGACCTTGACCTTGAAGACCTAGGTTGTCCGCGTGACACATCGTCGTGTTATGGTGATCACTTGTTATTTAAAAATCCCTGCAGGGGTTGTTACGTAACGGTCCGGACACGAAATTGCGTACCTGTTTTTGACCTATGAACTGCAAGTGTGACCTTGGCCTTTGAGGTACGGACCTGGGTTTTGCGTGCGACACACATTGTTATGGTGAACACTTGTGCCAAGTAATTTAAAAATTCCTGCAGGGGTTGTGACGTTACGGTCCGGACACGAAATTGCGTACCTGTTTTTGACCTATGAACTGCAACTGTGACCTTGACCTTTGAGGTACGGACCTGGGTTTTGCACGCGACACATCGTCTTGTTATGGTGATCAGTTGTGCCAAGTTATTTAAAATTCCCTGCATGGGTTGTCACGTTACGGTCCGGACACGAAAGTGCGTACCTGTTTTGACCTATGAACTGTAAGTGTGACATTGACCTTTGAGGTACGGACCTGGGTTTTGCGCGCGACATATCGTCTTGTTATGGTGATCACTTGTGCCAAGATAATTAAAACTCCATGCAGGGGTTTTGAGGTACAGTCCGGACACGAACTGCGGAATGACGGACGGACGGACAGACAGACAGACGGATGGTGCGTTACTAGTTGCCCCCGAAACCTGGGGCATAAAAAACGTTTACCACACTAGTACAGGAACATATACTCAAATTGATCGATTAACTGGAGCTGGTATATTTGACATTTTTTCAAAAGTTGGATCAAAAATATTTAGTGAGTCTGTAAAAACAGCAGGTAAAAAGGAATTAGAAATTGCTGGAAAACAAATCATAGATAGTGGTTCTAAGAAACTTGTGGATGAAGAAGGTAACATGGCTGCTGATAAATAGTTTCAGTTATAAAACCTAAACCAAAAGGTGAAATAATTTTCAAAAAGGAGATGTAAATACAAGAATTAATAGATTACTTTCCGGAAGGGGAATCAAAAGTACAAATGTTCATACAAGAATTAAACGATTAATTTAATCTAATTAATGATATATATAGATGTTTCGAAGTGAAAAATATAATACCCGATATGAACATGTGCCTATTCAGTTAGATACTCCTATAGCACAACCAGGAAATGCTACCATACAAGTGAAAAGTGGTTATCAAGTTACAATAAATGATAGAAGTTCTCACTTTGATTGTTATAACGCATATTTTGAAATCGGTGGAAACGGTGTATATTACCCAGAAACCGAATACAGTTATAATAATATTATAAGAATATTCAGAGATGTTATTAATTATTCTTACAAACAAAATGATAAAAACACAGGAATTTTACTAAACGTGAGTAATTTTAAAAATCTTTTTGGTATGATATATTTTGATTTAAGTTATAAAACGGATGAAGTCAGCATTGATCCAAAACAATCAAATTATATAGGCACTCAAGACAGAAATAGTTTAAACTTTACTCTTTTTTTAACTTGCATTAAAGCGAATTTTTGCACCAATAATATATTTAAACCTATGGTAGATAAAGAAAAAGAAGTAATGATTTTTTTTATTTAAGTATGTGGAAGCAGGTTTATAGTCAACATGCTACTAGATTAATAAATTGAGACGCAAATTTTAAAGCTAAATAAAAACTTCAAGATTGCCGTGTGTCCGTTTAAACGTTATGCTTTACCTTTAAAGTTTATGCTTTATAGTATGACATCTGAAACATAATAACCGGTTCTTTAAAAAACTAACCCGCTAAATTATGGCAAATTACAAGTACAAACCCGTTTGCCAAAACTCTGTCCAGTGTTCAGGTCATATAATAACGTATGTGTGCCGATTAAAAGTATAGGATTCTTCATAGGTTCTTAAATACCCGTGTTTGAATATGATGGAATTATGAGTTGGTTTATAAAGTGTCGAAGAGTTTGGATTCTCAAAATATGTAAGTTATATATATATATGCCTCATCGTCAGTAGGTTTAGAAAAGGTGTACACATGTTGTAAAATGTGGCTGTTGTTGGCGGGATAGCTATTTTAATATAACTAATACATATTATTCGACATGACCATTCCGCTGTTCATGATTAAAATATTAACTGTTGCATTTTATATTTGTTTTTTAATACGTTCATTTGTTTACTTTCTGTTTCCGTATGTTCCTTTTGTCTTTTATTCATTATTTAAACAAGAGGGCCAAGATGGCCCTAAATCGATCACTTGAGTACTGGCCCCTTATCAAACTTCTTAGAAATCTTATGGTCATATACAATCTGTGCAAGTTTGCTTAAGATTGTTCAAAACATGTGGCCTCTGTTGTGTTAACAACATTGATATAAAGACACTGACAAAGTTTGGTAAAGACTAAATACAAAATTAAGGTGCTAGAGTGTAACCCCTTGGGCAGGGCCAAATGTGACCCCAGGGCTACATGTAATACATGAGAACTGTGTACCTTGTGATTTCAGAGAAGAAGAGTTTTTTAAGTGTTTCCCTATACAAGTCTATGTAAAACATGGGACCCCTGGGGCAGGGCCAAATGTGACTCCAGTGTCACCATTTAAAATAAACTTGGTAAAGGACAATAAGCATAAATGCAAAATATTAAACCTCTGGCTCTTGTAGTTTCAGAGAAGAAGATGTTTTAAATATTTTACTATATAAATCTATGTAAAACTGTGACGCCCGTGACGGGGCCAAATTTGACCCCATGGTCACCATTTGAACACACTTGGTAGGATGAATGAATGAATGAATGAATGAATAGTGTATGACGGCACGTCGACACATAAATAGGTCATATTGTGCGCAAAAACTGATGAAAGATGAAGAAATGAAGTAGTAATTAAACAAGAGGGTCAGGATGGCCCTAGATCGCTCACCTTGTAATCATGCAATAAGTCTTCTGTGTCTAGTCTGGCATGGGTATTGTTTAATGTGTCCCACTTTCTTCTATGAATGCGATTTCATCATAATGGGTGGGGGTTTATATTAACATTCTAAAGATGGTAAAGATCAGAAAAAAACGAAGTAGCTACAGATTTAACAAAGGAAAATACATTATTGCATTTTTCAACAAATCAAGGGCCATAGCTCTGTCGTTACTAACAAGATCTAGCTGGTTTTCGAACCTGTCCAAGATATCATTGATATACCGCGATTTGCACAACTAGACATCATACTGAGCTTCCTGCCAAATTTCATTGGAATCCAACAATCCGTTTAGGAGAAGTAGCGCCGACAAGAAATTTAAAGTAAAATGTCAAAGGGCCATAACTCCGCCAAAAATCAGCGAACTGGAACAAAAGCGCGATATACACAACTGGACATCTTACCGGTGCTTCCGGCCAAGTTTCGTCGAAATCCAACAAGGCGTTTAGGAGGAGTAGCGCCGACAAGAAATCTAAAGTAAAAATGTCAAGAGGCCGTAACTCCATCAAAAATCAACAAACCGGAAAAAAAAAAGCAATAGGCACAACTAGAAATCATACCAATGCTTCCTGCTAAGTTTCGTCAAATTTCGTTTAAAAAAAAAGGAAAAAAAGGAAAGTTATTAAAACATGATGAATAATTATAATATAATTTATAATAATAAAAAATAAAAAATCAATAAAAAAAATCAATAAAATAAAATAATAATGGAAAAATAAAAATAAAAATTTAAAAAATAATTATGAAGGCCCTATCGTCTTAACGAGGCAAAATATAGCATTTTTAACTAAATCAAGGGCCATAACTCCGCTGTTACTGGTCCAAACTGGCTGGTTGTCGAAATGGTCCGAGCTTTCATTGATATTAACAATCTGGTAAAGTTTGGTAAAGATCGGTTGAAGAATGATGGCCCTACCGTATTAACGAAGCAAACTATAGCGTTTTTAACGATATCAAGGGCCATAATTCCGCTGATACTGGTCTGAGCTTTCATTGACATGAACAAAGATCGGATGAAAAATGAAGGCCATATCGTCTTAACGAGGCAAAATACAGCATTTTTAACTAATTGAAGGGCCATAACTCCGCTGTTACTACTCCAATCTGGCTGGATTTCGAACTTGTCCGAACTTTCATTGATATTATAAATCTGATAAAGTTTGGTAAGGATCGGATGAAAATTAAAGTCCCTATCGTCTTAACGAGGTAAAAGTTAACGACGACGACGGGCGGACGGACGACGGACGACGGACGAAGAGTGATCTCAATAGATCACCTGTGAGCCTTCGGCTCAGGGGATCTAATAAGTAGTATTTTCCCCCAATATAATTGATATTATTATTTATTTATTTATTTTGTTTGATTTTTACTGTTTTTTAAATAATGAAATCACACACATTACCTGCGTGTATTTAATCATGTAAAATTGGAACTGTAATATTGCATCAGACGGATGTCCCAATTTTGAGTTCTAAAATAGCACTGGAGTCAAATGTCGAACGTTCTAGTAACACCACACGAGGAATCAAACCACGCGTTCTTAGACAATTTCCTTAGTACATGATTAGTGCTTGCGTGTCAAACTACTCCATCTATTTGTACTGTTATTTTGATCTACTAATGCTGTTTTGTTTTTTCCGAATTACCTTTGTACTCGATATATCGGCCTACGGGACATTTCTTTGTCTCAAATAGTGTATTACCTCCTTGCAGTTTCCATTGCACGTTGATTTAAACTAGTTTATTTGTATTGAAAACCATTTATAAAAAATATCTATTTATAACTTTTTCTGAAAAAAAAGAGAAAAGTTTCTTCGTTTATTTAACTAAACTATTGACCTAAACCAGAAACATATGAATAGATAGATATACATTATAAGACGTTCCTGACTAAAATATATAACATTTTAAGAATACAATTTTAGTATATTATGTATGTACTTGGATACAGTAGGACATAATCATAACTTAGTTTAACAGTTACAGTAGTGTGCTTTCACTTGTTGTTCCACTTGAAGTATTAAGCACGTTAAGTTATGTACAACGGTGATACAGATACATACTTGTATTTAAAGTCGGTATGACACATAATTACAAACATTGGTTAAACTACTTCTTAACTACTCGCTTTTATCTGGGTGTATAGATCTCGTGTCCGGAGAGACCGACCTCGTGTCCGGAGAGACCGAAACACTACAGTAGCATTGGAACTAGACCTATTGAGAAAAAAGTATATACTGCGTGTTACAAACAGAATCACCACAAAAACATGATATCTCAAAGGTTTGCAAACGTATTTCAAAAACTTCTGGCCAGTTAAAGGTAGCGTTTGAAGTAAAAACAATGGGAGCTTCAGTGGCGTGGCTGCCTATAGACACTGTAGGCACGTGCCTACACATTGTCCCCAGAAATCAAAACAATAAAAATGCCAAAAATGCAATAAAAACTGAGGAGGATAGGGGATGGAGTGGTATGGTCAGTTCATACCAATTTTTACTCGTGGTCTTTTCAGAAAATAAAAGTCAAACTGTTTTCGCTATCGGTCTTTCGGAACCAAACACATGTGCACCATGATTGTGCAAAATTTCGAATGATTATTATTATATTATTAATATATGTTATTTTGTTCTGTTCCGATGTTTTTTGCAGATTAAAAAAGCTTGAAATCGCGCTTAAAAACATTGTTTGCTGCTTAAAATACCGTCAGAATGCAGGATCTGTCATGCCCCGGATCTCCCTAGACCTTGTGCCTACACACTGATTTAGACACAGCTACGCCCCTGAGCTTAACACAGCGAACGTGTACAGTGATTTGGAAATGTTATGACGCAATTCATGGACTGTATGTCCGTGTGTGGGTATATCAGATTACATGCCACGAATGCATCCAGCATCTTAACCAATCACAGTGCGCATCTCATGCCCTCAAGAATCCTACACCTCACTTCCGCTTCCACGTTGACAAAATTCCATTGGATAAAATATTCACGTGATGCTGATATTGGATGCTGATTGGTTAATAGTCGGCGTTAAACGTCTATTGCCACACTGACTGCAGACAGTGTTGACGTTGGAAAGTTTTGAATATTGGTTGAAAACTTTGTAAAGTTTTGTGCAAATACACTTTATTTAAAGAAGATCAGTAGAACAACATATAGGATTTATTATTGTAAAGAGGTAAGATGTTTGCCGTACAACTGTACTACTAAATCCAAGTTAGTTTGATAAATAATCATCATAGTTGAAAGACGCTTATAGAAAACTGACTTAGGAAATGGATTTTTAGTTCAGTTGATCTGCAGATAGTTTAATTTGCCGTGAACAAATCAGCCTGTTGCTTAGTAATTAGCAGGTATTATATCCATTATGCCGACATTGTAAATTGTTAAAATATGTGCACATCTCTTTCTGTTAGTGTACTGCAACATCAGACCTGTCTTCTCCAGATTATAAGGAATTTTAGGGGGTATTTCAGGATAACAATTTAGGAAATTGGCATTGAAAAAATAAAATCGGAGTGAAAATCAGCATTGAAAATTTAAAATTCTAGTATAAAAAACATATTGTTGACAAAAAAGCAACACAATTGTAACATTTAATCTAAAAAAAAAAAATCAGCCTTGAACTGGTAGATTTATTTAGAGGGTAAAATACCTGTTGACATGAAAGCTTATCTGGAGCTCTGTTTAGTGCAGTCGGCAACATGTGGTGACTAGTGTTGCACCCGTTTGTGTCCGAGACATACGTTTGTGTCAAGAGACCTACGAAAACGTATATCATAGTATTTGTGTTATTTTCTGTTGAGTACAAAAACAATATCGATACTGTAAACTGCATCAGAAATTTGTTAAATTAACAGATAAAGCAAAACTTTTTTCATTTCAATACAATAACACAGGAGTAGTATCGGTGTTAGGAACTAAAAAGTAATATTTTTAACATGTTATTTGTGTTGCCGATGGGAACTAAAAAGTAAGTACTAATATTTTTAACATGTTATTTGTTGAAAACAAACATATATAAAGTTTTCCTAAAATTCATAATTTTGATAGAGCATCATTAAAATAACTGACCAATCAGTGACCAGAAATAAGACATACCTAATACATTCTGGTAGGTGATAAACTCGGTCTTTATCCTTGATGTTCAACCAAGTTTACTGTTAAAATTAAGGTATCTACAGTGTGATTCTTTTAAAAACCTGTATATTTCATGTACATTCATGCAAATTTATTCAATATATGTATCTTTCAAAATCAAAATATTGAAAATTATCGCCTTTCTACTAGGCCAAAGATTTTTATTTTACTATAGAACCTAAGGATAAAAACCGAGTAAATCAAATTTTATCACCTACTGGAAATAAGATAAACATTTCAACATCTCTGCAATGAAAAATTATGAATATATTCCAGAGTGCTGAAGTTATAGACGAGGTGTTTAGCTCTTAGTCAACTTTTTTCTGATAACTGTTTTCATCAATTTATGCCTTTAATATCAGTAAATTTACCACAACAATAACTTATCAAAACATGGAAAATATATCAGCTTAGGGCCATCTTTAAAAATACATATGTTTGCTGTTTCCGTTTCAGTTATACAAAATCTCATTGAATAAGGCGTGTGTATTCCCTGTACAGTCTAATTTGTAAACAAAAAATGGCGAGGTGCGAAAATTGCCTCCGTGGGGTGGGGGGGTGGGATATCATAGTTGTAGGAAAGTATGCAATTAGCATAATCCCTTCCCAGAGATGTCTACGCCTGTCCATAAACAACAGGTCAGTTAAAAGACTGGTTACACTTCGCTTGAGGGCGGGGTAAAAAGCGAAGTGGTCAATCTGAAGGCGACTTAAACTTCGCCGTCGGCTAAAAAAAAGCGAAGTCACAGAGTGAAAAGCGACAAAGTCGCTGATGTCGCCCTCCAGGTTGAACACTGGACATAGGTGTTGCTTTTCAGACGGCGGCATCAACATTCAAGTTTTGCGTTTATGTCATTTTCTCACAAACTGTATATACTAGACCTGAAGCTTATAGTTGTATCTTGGTTGGTACAGTTGCTGCCACGACAGAATCACCGCGATTTATCTTCAGTATCAATGTACAATTGTGCAGTCAATTTAATGCATTATAATTCAATAACTATTAAAAACCCGAAGCAGAAGACAATTTTATTTTTGTTTTCGGAAAATTCAAATGCCCGGATAATGTATAAAGTTATATGGCGGCTCCTATTACCGACTTCGCGGTGACTGAACATAAAATTCAAATCTTATACTGGAAATTAGAATTATATTTTTTTAATTAATCGTTATTTTAACATATTTTACTATTCTGCTGTTGGTTATTAATACATCGATGGGTTCTTTAGTCAGAAATAATCCGAAAAATTGTAAAGAATTCCGGTCATAAACCCATTATTAGTGCCGCCTTGTTAATACGTACACACATCGCAAAGGATTGTGGGTAGCCAATTTATGTCCGGTGAAGAGAAATGTGACTTTTGGAAAACAAAAACGAAAAACACACGTTATTAAATGCATTAAATGCATTAAAAGTTTGAAATACCTATTGCTTCCAAAATTGTTCATTGTATTTATCATTTTTATTACTTCTCATTGATCCGTGCTCTAATTTCCCCCGCGTTCCCCCGCGAATATATCACGGAGAATCGCGGTGATTTCTTTCTTTCGAGACTGGATTTTGCAATCGCGGCGATTTTTACAGTCCTCCGCGATATTTCGGGTGACAATCGCGGCGATTTGTGACTGATTGAAAAACGGCCGCGGGGATGCTGCGAAAAAGTCGTAATCCGCGTGGCAGCAACTGTACATCACAACGTGACAAAGCAACTTTGGAAGTGACCTTGACCCTCCAAGCAAAGGGCAGATAATTTAATAATTTTTAGGTTCAACTTTTGCGTTTAGGTCACTTTTTCACTAACTGTATGCACTAGACCTTAAAAGCTTTGCTTATAGTTGTATCTTGAGTGGTACATCGCAACGTGACAAAGCAAATGTGGATGTGACCTCCACCATCCAAGCAAAGGGCAGATAACTTTGTTACATTTACATCACTTTCTCATGAACTATAATTATGCACTAGATGGTTTAAACCTAATTTATAGCTTAATCTTTGGAAGGAAAAATATTCTATTTTGACATAGTTGTGTCTTGGTTAGTGCATCTTTTTGGCCGTATGGATTTCATCTATGACCTTGACCTACTTTTTGGAGCTGATGATTTTTAGCTCTACTGTCCAAGGGCCTTCATTTTTCATGTGATCTTTACCAATCTTTACCAGATTGTTAATATCAATGATAGCTCGAAAAAGTTCGAAAACCAGCCAGATCGGACCAGTAACAGCGGAGTTATGGCCCTTGATTTAGTTAAAAATGCTATATGTAATTGTTGCCTCTTTAATACGACAGGGATTTCATTTTTCATCTGATCTTTACCAAACTGAATTTTTTTGATTATTTTTAGATTTGATTTTTTTTTAATTGGTTTTATTTCCAAAAAAATGTATAGCTTTTTTTTGTGTGTGTGTGTGTTAACAGGAAGCATTGCTATGATTTCTAGTTGTGCCTGTTGCATTTTTTTCCAGTTCGTTTTTTTATGGAGTTACCCTTGACATTTTTACTTTTAAATTTCTTCTCAGCGCTACTCCTCCTAAACGCCTTGTTGGATTTCGACGAAACTTGGCGGGAAGCATCGCTAAGATGTCTAGTTGTGCATGTCGCGCTTTTGCTCCAGTTCGCTGATTTATGATGGAGTTATGGCCCTTTGACATTTTTACTTTAAATTTCTTGTCGGTGCTACTCCTCCTAAACGGCTTGTTGGATTTCTATAAAATTCGGCAGGAAGCCTCAGTATGATGTCTAGTTGTGCTTCCTCCCCCCCCTACCCCACCCCATTTTTAGCTCTACTGGCCAAGGGCCAGCAGAGCTTATGGGATGGTGTGTTGTCCGTCTTCCGTCGTCCGTCGTCCGTCCGTCCGTCGTCCGTCCGTTAACTTTTGCTTGTGTACACTCTAGAGGCCACATTTCTGATGCAATCATCATGAAACTTTGTCAGAATGTTTGTCTCAATGAAATCTCGGTCAAGTTCGAAAATGGGTCATGTGGGGTCAAAAACTAGGTCACTAGGTCAAATATTGGAAAAACCTTGTGTACACTCTAAAGGCCATATTTTTGACCCGAGCTTGATGCAACTTTGTCAGAATGTTTGTCTTAATTATATCTTGGTCAAGTTTGAAAATGGGTCACATGGGGTTAAAAACTAGGTCACTAGGTCAAATACTTGAAAAACCTTGTGTACACTCTAGAAGCCGTATTTCTGATCCAATCTTGATAAAACTTTGTCAAAATGTTTGTCTTAATTATATCTTGGTCAAGTTCAAAAATGGGTCACATGGTTTTAAAAACTAGGTCACTAGGTCAAACTTTGGAAAAACCTTGTGTACACTCTAGAGGCCACATTTTTGACCTGATCTTGATGAAACTTTGTCAGAATATTTGTCTTAATGAAATCTCGGTCAAGTTCAAAAATGGGTCATGTGGGGTCAAAAACTAGGTCACTAGGTCAAAAACTTGAAAAAAACTTGCGTACACTCTAGAGGTCATATTTGTTACCCAATCTTGATGTAACTTTGTCAAATTGTTTATCTTAATTATATCTTGATCAAGTTTGAAATTGGGTCACATGAAGTTAAAAACTAGGTCACTAGGTCAAATATTGGAAAAACCTTGAGTAGACTCTAGAGGCCATATTTTTGACCCGAGCTTGATGCAACTTTGTCAGAATGTTTATCTTAATTGTTTGTCTCAATGAAATCTCGGTCAAGTTCGAAAATGGGTCATGTGGGGTCAAAAACTAGGTCACTAGGTCAAATATTGGAAAAACCTTGTGTACACTCTAGAGGCCATATTTTTGACCCGAGCTTGATGCAACTTTGTCAGAATGTTTGTCTTAATTATATCTTGGTCAAGTTTGAAAATGGGTCACATGGGGTTAAAAACTAGGTCACTAGGTCAAATACTTGAAAAACCTTGTGTACACTCTAGAAGCCGTATTTCTGACCCAATCTTGATGAAACTTTGTCAAAATGTTTGTCTTAATTATATCTTGGTCAAATTAAAAAATCGGTCACATGGTGTTAAAAACTAGGTCACTAGGTCAAACTTTGGAAAAACCGTGTGTACACTCTAGAGGCCATATTTTTTACCCGATCTTGATGAAACTTTGTCAGAATGTTTGTCTCAATGAAATCTCGGTCAAGTTCAAAAATGGGTCATGTGGGGTCAAAAACTAGGTCACTAGGTCAAATATTGGAAAAAACTTGTGTACACTCTAGAGGTCATATTTGTTACCCAATCTTGATGAAATTTTGTCAAATTGTTTATCTTAATTATATCTTGATCAAGTTCGGAAATGGGTCACATGAAGTTAAAAACTAGGTCACTAGGTCAAATATTGGAAAAACCATGTGTACACTCTAGAGGCCATATTTTTAACCCGAGCTTGATGCAACTTTGTCAGAATGTTTGTCTTAATTATATCTTGGTCAAGTTTGAAAATGGGTCACATGGGGTTAAAAACTAGGTCACTAGGTCAAATATTGGAAAAACCTTGTGTACACTCTTTGTCAAAATGTTTGTCTTAATTATATCTTGGTCAAGTTCAAAAATGGGTCACATGGTGTTAAAAACTAGGTCACTAGGTCAAACTTTGGAAAAACCGTGTGTACACTCTAGAGGCCATATTTTTGACCCGATCTTGATGCAACTTTGTCAGAATGTTTGTCTTAATTATATCTTGATCAAGTTTGAAAATGGGTCACATGGGGTTAAAAACTAGGTCACTGGGTCAAATACTTGAAAAACCTTGTGTACACTCTAGAAGCCGTATTTCTGACCCAATCTTGATGAAACTTTGTCAAAATGTTTGTCTTAATTATACTTGGTCAAGTTCAAAAATGGGTCACATGGTGTTAAAAACTAGGTCACTAGGTCAAACTTTGGAAAAAAACGTGTGTACACTCTAGAGGCCATATTTTTGACCCGATCTTGATGAAACTATGTCAGAATGTTTGTCTCAATGAAATCTCGGTCAAGTTCAAAAATGGGTCATGTGGGGTCAAAAACTAGGTCACTAAGTCAAATACTTGAAAAAACTTGTGTACACTCTAGAGGGCATATTTGTTACCCAATCCTGATGAAATTTTGTCAAATTGTTTATCTTAATTATATCTTGATCAAGTTCGGAAATGGGTCACATGAAGTTAAAAACTAGGTCACTAGGTCAAATATTGGAAAAACCTTGTGTACACTCTAGAGGCCATATTTTTGACCCGAGCTTGATGCAACTTTGTCAGAATGTTTGTCTTAATTATATCTTGGTCAAGTTTGAAAATGGGTCACATGGGGTTAAAAACTAGGTCACTAGGTCAAATATTGGAAAAACCTTGTGTACACTCTTTGTCAAAATGTTTGTCTTAATTATATCTTGGTCAAGTTCAAAAATGGGTCACATGGTGTTAAAAACTAGGTCACTAGGTCAAACTTTGGAAAAACCGTGTGTACACTCTAGAGGCCATATTTTTGACCCGATCTTGATGCAATTTTGTCAGAATATTTGTCTCAATAATAGCTTGCTAAAGTTCGAAAATGGGTCACACAGGGTCACACAGGGTCAAAAACTAGGTCACTAGTACACTCTAGAGGCCATATTTCTGACCCGATCTTGATGAAACTTTGTCGAAATGTTGTCTTAATTACATTTTGGTCAAGTTCGAAAATGGGTCCCATGGGGTCAAAAACTAGGTCACTAGGTCAAATACTTGAAAAACCTTGTGTACACTCTAGACACCATGTAGTACGACTCGATTCATCAATGGTATAACAGCCAGTAGAGCGTTCACAGGCCCTCTTGGGCCTCTTGTTTTGATATTGACCTGTTTTTTTTGATATTGACCTGTTTTATATAATTGTTTTTTTGATATTGACCTGTTTTATATAATTGTAAATTGAGGGTTATATAATAAAACAGTTATGGACTTTTCAGCTGGTATACATGATGTTGATATGTACCAAAAAATCATTATTGACCTCGGCTATCGCCTCGGTCAATAATGATTTTTTTGGTGCATATCACATCATGTATAACAGCTGAAAAGTCCATAATTGTATAATATTCGATATATGGTAATATTGAACTATAGCCGTTTTAGAACAACCTTTAAATGGTCATATATTTTTTGTTTATCATTCGATTTTGATAATTCTTTCACCTTTTTCCAAGTTTTTCAAAACTCATTTATAAAGCTATAATATGTAGGCTGTGTGATATTTTGGCTACTTCACTGGTTCAAGTAAAAGTTTCTTATCTAGTTATTATTAGGTCTGCAGCTATGTTATCTAATCTACTGTTTTGCAACACCTTTCAGATATTCCCTTGTCATATGGATTAATTAATGTGATGATCGAGCCTACTCAGTTAAACGCTGCGGATTTTATTTGGGACCCAACCACGGAGTGTGGCATACATGTGAAAGTGAACTGTATTAGTACGGAATTCACCGCTAAGAAACATGGCGGAGAGAAGGGAGTACCATTCCGTATACAGATTGAAACTCGCGCTTCGGAGGAGGAGAGCTCAAAACTGATCCACTGTGCATCCTGCCAGATAAAATCATTTAAGGTAAGAGTAAATTAAAGGTCATGAAGCATCCCCATTCAGGTCACACCAAAGACTTCATAGAAATGGTACTAGTAGCCCAGTCGGATCACACCATAGACTTCATAGAAATGGTACTAGTAGCCCAGTCGGATCACACCATAGACTTCATAGAAATGGTACTAGTAGCCCAGTCGGGTTACACCAAAGACTTCAAAGAAATGGTGCTAGTAGCCCAGTCGGATCACACCATAGACTTCATAGAAATGGTACTAGTAGCCCAGTCGGGTCACACCAAAGACTTCATAGAAATGGTACTAGTAGCCCAGTCGGATCACACCAAAGACTTCATAGAAATGGTACTAGTAGCCCAGTCGGATCACACCATAGACTTCATAGAAATGGTACTAGTAGCCCAGTCGGATCACACCATAGACTTCATAGAAATGGTACTAGTAGCCCAGTCGGGTCACACCAAAGACTTCATAGAAATGGTACTAGTAGCCCAGTCGGATCACACCATAGACTTCATAGAAATGGTACTAGTAGCCAGTCGGGTCACACCATAGAACATAGAAATGGTACTAGAAGCCAAGTCGGGTCACACCATAGACTTCATAGAAATGGTACTAGTAGCCCAGTCGGGTCACACCAAAGAATTCATAGAAATAGTACTAGTAGCCCAGTCGGGTCACACCATAGACTTCATAGAAATGGTACTAGTAGCCCAGTTGGGTCACACCAGACTTCATAGAAATGGTACTAGTAGCCCAGTCGGGTCACACCATAGACTTCATAGAAATGGTACTAGTAGCCCAGTCGGGTCACACCATAGACTTCATAGAAATAATACTAGTAGCCCAGTCGGGTCACACCTAAGACTTCATAGAAATGGTACTAGTAGCCCAGTCGGGTCACACCATAGACTTCATAGAAATGGTACTAGTAGCCCAGTCAGGTCACACCATAGACTTCATAGAAATAATACTAGTAGCCCAGTCGGGTCACACCATAGACTTCATAGAAATGGTACTAGTAGCCCAGTCGGGTCACACCATAGACTTCATAGAAATGGTACTAGTAGCCCAGTCGGGTCACACCATAGACTTCATAGAAATGGTACTAGAAGCCCAGTCGGGTCACACCATAGACTTCATAGAAATAATACTAGTAGCCCAGTCGGGTCACACATAAGACTTCATAGAAATGGTACTAGTAGCTCCCTTAATTGATGTTCAGTATATTAAAGTTTAGATTGAATTGAATGTTGTTTAACGGCTCAACAACACATTATAGGTTATTTAGATCTGCCCCAGAGAGAGGGGAAGGATACATAGGAATCCGGGAACCGTGCCCTACTCTTATTATCGAATAGATTCCTATGGTTCTTTTACGTGCTCGGAGGATAGACCGATACACGGGACCGCCCGGTTTATGCCCCATCTGACGGACGAGGCAAGGGAAAGTGTCTTGCCCAAGAACACACCGATGAAACTCAGTGGCACCACGTAGGATTGAACTGGGCGTGCTATCGTGTCGTGTGTCTAAGGCGTGGTGATCCTGTGGCAGCGCTATAAAGTTGAGCATTGAGCTCACGGCTTCGATATACACCCTTGTGATACGACTGAATGATTGTTCAAGCAACGTTAAACACCATTCATACGTAGGTGATTCACTGATATCATAGCCCTACATTTTTTAACTTCATTCACAGATATATCTAGCTCCGACAGAAAGCAGGTCATTGTGACAGACCTCGGCCTACTCTTTGTATTCCATCGATTTTGGTTAAGGTTTTTATCTCCATTCTAAATCACAGGTAGCCCTACACTCGTTAGCCTGTCCTCTAATTACATAATGCTTGCTGTTGATAAAAACAAAACGAAGTCAGTGATGCATAGCTATCTTGCTATCTAATTTTTCATCAGAATTTTCATGATCTAAAAAAGTAAGTGACCAATTGTTGATTGGAACTTTATTGTGAGTTTGCTGTATATGTACTAGATAGCCTCTTATTTTATGATTGTGTTTTACCAGCCCAAAGGAGCGGACAGAAAACACAAAACAGACAGAGAAAAGATGGACAAAAGAACTGGTACAGAGAAGGTAAATAATACTGTTATTATGCCACATGAAGTTTGTTTGATCCATAAACGAGACTGGTTGATGTTTCCAGTAAATAATACTGTTATTATGCCACATGAAGTTTGTTTGGTCCTTACATGAGACTGGTTGATGTTTCCAGTAAATAATACTGTTATTATGCCACATGAAGTTTGTTTGGTCCATACATCAGACTGGTTGATGTTTCCAGTAAATAATACTGTTATTATGCCACATGAAGTTTGTTTGGTCCTTACATGAGACTGGTTGATGTTTTCAGTAGTTAGACAGATCTAACTTGCTCAAGGCCATGATGCATCTAGCTTTTGCGTAAACCTGCAGCCGTTAAACTGCAAGGCATGGGTATCCTTTCTGACTGGACAAAATAATACTAACCATGCATTCATTTACCCTCGGAAATTCAGCTAACAAGCTTCAAATCGGTATACTGTAATAATTATACCCCCACAAACGAAGTTTGGTGGGTATATACGAGTGAGCTTGTCGGTCCGTCTGTCCGTCGGTCTGTTGGTTTTTACGGTGTCTGGACAATAACTCATGAAAGGGTTGATGGATTTAAATAATATTTGGTACACGGGTATAACACCATAAAATACAGGTCAAGTTCAACTTTGGTTACAAACCACCAATTTTTGACGGAGTTATGGCCCCTTTTCAACTTAGAATTTGCCAAAAAAACGGTGTCCGGACGATAACTCATGAAAGGGTCGGCGGATTTAAATAATTTTTGGTACACGGGTTTAAGACCATAAAATACAGGTCAAGTTCGACTTTGGTTACAAACCACCAATTATTGACAGAGTTATGGCCCCTTTTCAACTTAGAAATTGCCCAAAAAACGGTGTCCGGACGATAACTCATGAAAGGGTCGACAGATTTAAATAATGTTTGGTACACGGGTTTAAGACCATAAAATACAGGTCAAGTTCGACTTTGGTTACAAATCACCAATATTTGACGGAGTTATGGCCCATTTTCAACTTAGAATATGCTCCAAAAATGGTGTCCGGACGATAACTCATGAAAGGGTCGACGGATTTAAATAAATTTTGGTACACGGGTTTAAGACCATAAAATACAGGTCAAGTTCGACTTTGGTTACAAACCACCAATTTTTGACGGAGTAATGGCCCCTTTTCAACTTAGAATTTGCCCAAAAAAGGTGTCCGGACGATAACTCATGAAAGGGTCAATGGATTTAAATAATATTTGGTACACTGGTTTAAGACCGTAAAATACAGGTCAAGTTCAACTTTGGTTTACAAACCACCAATTTTTGATGGAGTTATGGCCCCTTTTCAACTTAGAATTTGCCAAAAAAATGCTAAAGTCAACTTTGAGGAACCTGGTAATTTGGGTTTGTATTAAATTTAAACAATTTATAATGCATCCTCTTCATGACCATGTATCTTTTTATTACACTTATACATCTTTGACTTGAATGCTGTAACACGCACATTTTTGTTAGTCGTCTTCCCTGATCACTAACAATATTGAAAACTCTCTCTCGCTCTCTCTCTCTCTCATTATTTTTTTTTCCTGTTTATTTCATATTTTGTAGTTTAAATAATTTGTTTGCCATTGTCTAAATTGTATGAATATTTTGCAGCGGGAGGGCCGGATTTCTAATGTTGTAATAACTTGTGGCCCGACCCCATTTCCATGTACATTTATTGGAAATAAATATGTTTAAACTAGACCATTGTTTTCTTGTGGTTGCCATATTTATGTGACAAGGCGGTATTGTGGGGGTATTAATCACTTTCAGTGATAACTCTAGTTTCATATATCTTCAAATATTAATCATATATAATGTAAATCTGTTATAAATTTCAGGAGAAATATCAACCGTCCTATGAGTGTACAGTTTTAACAGAGGTAAATTTTCAAATTTTCATCTATTTTTAGCTCGACTGATCAGAGATCGGCAGAGCTTATGCCGTGGTGCGGCGTCCGTCTGTCTGTCCGTAAACTTTTTTTTGTAGCGATTACTCCTCTGAAACTACTGAATGGATTTTCATGAAACTTTACAAAAATGTTGCCCATGAAGTCTAGTTGATCCTAGAAAAAATTCATGTTGATGTGAAATCCAAGATGGCCGCCAAATCTAAAAATAGGTTTTTAAAAAACAAGTTTGTAGCGACTACTTCTTGAAAACTCTAAGTGATATTGATATGGGACTTTTTCTAAAATGAACAGCATGACATGATGTTGGTCCTTGTCGAAAATCGTTTTGATTCGACGTTAAACATGGCTGCCAGCGGCCATCTGTGTTTACATAGAGTTATATAGTAAAAACTTGTAGCGACTACTCCTCTGAAACTACTTGACGGATTTTCATGAAACTTCACACGAATGTTGCTCTTGATGTCTTATTGATCCTAGCAAAATTTCAGGTCGGCCGGAAATTCAACATGGCCGCCATGGCTAAAAATAGATTTTCAAAATACAAGTTTGTAGAGACTACTTCTTGAAAACTAAAAGTGATATTGATATGGGACTTTTTCTAAAATGATCAGCATGACATGATGTTGGTCCTTGTCAAAAATTGTTTTGATTCGATGTTAAACATGGCTGTCAGCGGCCATCTTTGTTTACATAGAGTTATATAATGAAAACTTGTAGCGACTACTCCTCTGAAACTACTTGGCGGATTTTCATGAAACTTCACAGGAATGTTGCTCTCGATGTCTAATTCATCCTAGCAAAATTTCAGGTCGGCCGGAAATTCAAGATGGCCGCCACGGCTAAAAATATTTTTTCAAAAAACAAGTTTGTAGCGACTACTTCCTGAAATCAAAATCAATCAGTAGAGCTTCAAGGTCATTGACCTCTTGTTTATTTTGTTGTATTAAAATTGATAGCTGAATAAAAAAAGTCCAAAGCTGTGCTTATGGTGATTGTTTATATGTAACATATTTGGCCTCAGTTTTGTGTATCGGTTTCGGTGAAGCGTGTCGGATGAAAATCGTTGAGATAGTAGCATGTAATCTTTAGTGCTTTGAGATTTCAACAGAACAAAGAAATTCTAAAAAGTGGAATTAAAAGTGACCATGATTTAATAAATGTAGTTATTGTGTTTCTGTTGACAATGGTATGATTTAGATTAAAATGTATATGCGCTGGTTTGTTGGGTTGCATGTGTAGCGGATTCTCTTAATATCGCGTGTTCTCCTGTATCACGGTAGTGCCTGATCACAAATACCACTGTCGTCTGTTGGACAATTTTTTACCATTTTGCAGAAGTGATTGTTTGAGAAACGTGAACAAGATATATAGCCATTTTCGAAAAATATTTTGATTTTTGTAGTTTGTTTTAAAAAGTGCACCCTTGACAATACTGATGCAGTTTTCCTTACCTTTTACATTTTGCCGGCTTTTTAGTTTGACTTAATTTACAGAAACAAACAATCTGCAATTGTTCACTGAAAACATATCTATGATATGGAAACAAATATTTCATAAACGAAGATTGTATACCTTGATATTAGAGAACACTTCAAAAAGCTAACATTATTAGGGTACCATACCATTTCACTCTCAAGCCTGTTTACGGATCTCGACTTAGCAATCACAATGTCGTCTCGGCGTATGTGCGTCTGTCTGTTGGTTCATCCGTGCATCTGATTTTCATTTAATAATATCTTCTTCGTTAATTGCCAGATTTTCGCCGAACTCCATGAGAATTTTCCTTATATGGATCAAACATGATGTACACAGTCAGGTCGCTGTGACATACTTTGGACGAAATATAGGTCACGTCCAGTCTCCACTATGACATGTATCTTGCTTCTTTCTTGCAGGATTTTCACCAAACTCTGCCAAAATGTACCTTATATGCATCTTACATCATGTGCAAAATTCTAGGTCACTGTGACATACGACGAAATATAGGTCATGTCCGGTCTCCGCTACGATATGCATATCTTGCTTCTTTCTTGCAAGATTGTCACCAATCTTCACCAAAATGTTCCTCTTCACCAAAATGTTCCATATGCATCTAACATTATGTGCACAATTTTGGGTTGCTGTGACCTGCTTTGAATGAAATACAGGTCACATCCAGTCTCCACTACAACATGTATCCCCTACTGTTAATGATATTCATTAAATTGAATATGAAGTATGTGAGGAACGAATATCTTTTGGGATTGACATCAATTGGTGTTGATCAAATCAAAAATCTGGACTTCTTCATAATAGGGCTTGTCATGTAGTTTGTGGCCGTCTAGTTTTTAAGCAGGAAATTCAAATACCACTTTCTTTCAGACTTATAAAGCTGAAGCTTGAAGACGAAGGAAATTGTTAGTTTTTAAACACTGTCTGCTGTTTTGTCTTAAGTTTTTCATTAAAACATATAAATGACTAGATAAAGTAAGTAAAGAAATATTTACAATTTATTGCATTGCCCTTAAATGAACAACTTGAACTCTTTTTGTTTGTATGAAGTAACCTCTTGACATTCTCGTGCTATAAAAAAGCAACGACGCTGTTGCAACAGTACATATTACAGCTTTAAAACACTATTTTTGACACGAATACAATGTATTTACAAAGTCTAAAAGAAATTGAATTGAATTGAATTGGGGTTTTAAGGCGCACCAACACATGAAAAGGTTATATGGCGCCTAACAGGCATGAACATGCCAGGCTCATCTTCCATGTACATCGAGATAAAATATGGAAAATTGGCCTAGAACCTTCTCACCCTGAACTGCAGAGTTGCTGCAAATTCTATCGTAGAAACTCCATTTACGCTGGAGCCACGTTTATTGTTTTTCTGCCACTGCTCTTTTGATGCGAGCGAGATAGCACCTGAAACAATGCAGGGATCATGATGAAGACCTTTAATGAACATGAATTGAATTGAATGTTGTTTAACGGCTCATCAACACAGTATAGGTTATTTAGAGCTTCCCCAGAGAGAGGGGAAGGATACATAGGAATCCGGGAACCTGCCCTACTCTTATTATCGAATAGATTCCTATGGTTCTTTAACGTGCTCGGAGGATAGACCGGTACACGGGACCGCCCGGTTTACGTCCCCATCCGACGGACGAGGCTAAGGTAAAGTGTCTTGCCCAAGAACACACCGACGGAACTCAGTGGCACCACGGAGGATTGAACCCGAGGCCTCCGGTTACAAATCCGCCGCGCTACCGACTGCTAATGAACATGAAAGTCTGAAAGAACAAACATAATATAAATACAAGAATTTTATTCGATATTTCAATCTTTCTATAGGATATGAAAAACATTAGCTAATGTTTGGGGTGCTTGTTTCAGCCAAAGGTTTTTCTGCAGTAGCTTGAGCAATTTAAACAATACTTAATGATTTTTTGATGGGGCTTTTCCTATGTAAATTCCTTGCTGGTGGGACAGCAGAAAATTAAGAAATTTCAAATAACTTCAGTAATCCTTCATATTTTGCTATAAAACTTTCAGGGTGTCTTAATTTACTAATATCCAACAATTTAAAACAATGTTTGGATAAATATTCTAAAAAACTAAAAAAAAAAATCAATTTTTTCATGCAGCTTTTTTCATGCAGCAGAATTTTGCATTGAAAATGACCCATCAAAAACAGCTTTCGTGCATGCAATTTTTATTTCTCAACCGATTTTGAAAAGTAAGGTATTTTTATTTACCACTAAAAATGTCTTTTTCACTGATATACAACTTATTTAGGTACGTGATGCATTTTGTTTGAAAAATCCAAAAACCTTTGGCTGAAACAAGCGCCCCAAACAATAGTTTAAAGTAAGCGAGAACCCCACACACTTTAAACAAGCCTAATGTTTTTCATTCCCCGTACAAAGATCGAAATATCGATTTTAATCCTTAAATGAAAGAAATGAAAAGCCTCGTCTTTTGGTTTTCATCTACGTACTAACACTCAAAGCTGATCACATGATAATTTTGATAGATCATGTACATGAACCAATGCATAACAGTCGAATGTTTTTATCCCCCAAATTTTCTTCCTACTTTCTAAGACTTTTGAAATTAAATCTACAAGAAACTCAAAAACCTCACAAAAGCCATAGCTGCATGATTACATGATATGTTTAATATTTACCAGGTCCAGATTCAGGCATTTCAGGTTAGTGGGTGTACACGTTTTTGAGGGGGAAAAATGACGAGCATGAAAACTGACAAAATACAACAAACATTCTTCGCCCACTTTTAAGAGCAAAACACATTGAATGAATGAATGAATGGTGTTTTACTGCATGTCAACATAAGTAATATTGTTCGTGAAAACTGATGAAAATGAGCAAAACGCATATTCTTTTAAGATTTTAGGTGTGGCGTGTACCCCTTTGAAGTCAAGCATGTTTTCTTTATTAACTCATCGTGTACCAAATTATCCAATTACAGTATTTCTTGCCATCACAAATCTATTTTTTCTGCTGTAGAAGAACCATGTACAAAAAGTAAATAATCTCCAATTATAATTATTTTACGTAATCATTACACGATGTGTAAACCAATAGTCGGGTTTAATACACACAGTTTATAAACATATTGGAGACTGGCGAAATATCAGTATTTGTTGCTGTCTTTCTTATCACCAGTTTGAATTGAATTACAAGTTATCAACTCAAAAATCCATTAAAGCATTGTCAAATTTGGATATTTTAATGGTACTTTCATCATTTTATTGTCTCGCCTTTTTGAAGAAAAAAAGAGACATAGGTGTTGCTTTTCCGGCAATGGCGAAGATGTCAACATTTAAGTTTTGCGTTTAGGTCATTTTTTCACAAACTGTATGCACTAGACCTTTCAAACTTTGCTTATAGTTGTATCTTGGGTGGTACATCGCAATCAACAAAGCAAATGTGGATGTGACCTTGACCCTCCAAGCAAAGGGTGGATAACCTTATAATTTTTACTTTCAGCTTTTGCGTTTAGGTCACTTTTTCACAAACTGTATTCACTAGACCTTTCAAACTTTGCTTATAGTATCTTGAGTGGTACATTTCAACGTGACAAAGCAAATGTGGATGTGACCTTGACCCTCCAAGCAAGGGGCAGATAACTTAATAATATTTACTTTTAACATTTGCGTTTAGGTCACTTTCTCACAAACTTTATGCATTAGACCATTGAAACTTCACTTATAGTTGTTTCTTGGGTAATACATCACAACGTGTCAAAAAGCAAATGTGGATGTGAATTTTACCCTCCAAGCAAACGGCAAATAACTTTGATTTGTTACATTTACATCACTTTCTCATGAACTATAATTATGCACTAGATCCTTTAAACCTAGTTTATAGCTTAATCTTTGGAAGACAAAACATTCTATTTCGATATAGTTTTCATAGTGGGTAGTGCATCTTTTTGAATGCATGGATTTCATCTATGACATTGACCTACTTTTGGAGCTGATGATGTTTTTTTGATTTTTTTTTTTAAACTATGTCATTTTCTTTATAAGCAAATGCACTTAAATGTCATCTCAGCAAACTGTAAACTACATTTTTGGTTTTAGTTAAAAATGTTTACAATCTTTCATTTAGGCAACATTCATCTTTTATTTTTAAGTCCCGCCCCCGTTAGGCGAGACATGTGAATCAGCAGATTTCTTATGTATTCAATAGGTGAATATGCGTTATTTTATAAACACAATGAAGGTTTAAATCTTATAAAACGGCATTGTTGTGAAATTCGGTAGTTTGTCTACTTTAAGCTGGTGATTTGAAGTCTTATTTCTATCATTTGAATTTTAGGTTCCAGTTGAACAAGTTTTACAAGTACCGAATCGAAATGGCTTAACCAGTGTGGGCTCATTTAATAATCTGACACAGGCTTTCAAAGATCAAAGGTAATGAAAATTTCGGTATCCCTTACTGTTCTGTAGCAGCAAGATAAAATATTTGATTATTTCTGATAGTTACTTCATTACTTTATTGCCTCAACTATTTAAAGAATAAGAGAGAGCTTAAGCTGGACACTATTGCCTCAGCTAGATTGATTACCTGTATATATGTCCACTCCATTGTGATTACTGTGTATATGTCCACTCGATTACCAGTATATACGTCCACTCCATTGTGATTTCTGTATATATGTCCACTAAATCGTGATTACCTGTATATACGTCCACTCCATCATGATTACCTGTATATACGTCCACTCGATTACCAGTATATACGTCCACTCCATTGTGATTACTGTATATATGTCCACTCCATCATGATTGCCTGTATATATGTCCACTCCATCATGATTACCTGTATATACGTCCACTCCATCATGATTCAGTGCTCAAGAAATAGGATAGCCCGACGCCCGGGGCTCCTCGAAATCCATTCCGGGCCTGTCTCATTTTGCAGACGAGGAGCCCGTCGGGCCTATTTAAAAAAAAAAAAAAAAAAAAAAAAAAAACCCAAAAAATCTGTTTTACTGAATCTCAAGCTCAAGTCAAAATACTCCCATGTGTATTGTGAACTGTGAAAACACTTGCAATAAAGTAATTAAAATGTGTTATACACACATTGAAACAATAAGAAGTTCGAATATTTTGCCTGGCTTCATGTCGGCTTCATGTCGGCAGTTTGTCACAACTTTGAGGTCGACATTTGTTGACATAAAACTCATTATTCTGCTATTAGGGTTTTGTTTTCTTTCCTTTGTGATAAGAAATACCGTTTTTGTCATTAAAAACACACTAATGCATGAAAAAAATCGTTATTGATGGTATTTCGATTGAATGTTTGTGAAAGATTTATATTGAATGATTATAAAAGCAGAGAAGAAGGCTGCGTAACCAACATGCTCAAGTCCTTGAAGCTGACGAACCTTCAAGAGCGCCGCACCTATAACCGTTTGGTGATGCTGTATAAGATCGCAGGGGGTCTGGTGCCGGCAGTGGATCCTAATATCTACTTGGTAAAAAAACCTGAAGGACGGATAGTTAAGTCAAAGAACTATACTGACCATATTGTGTCTAATATCCTGGACAATAGAATCTCAAATAATACTAGGTCTTTTAAAGTACCATTTGCTCACACTGAACAACTTAAACAGTCATTCTTCGTGAAAACACTTGTGAATTGGAACCACCTGGAAGATCGGATTGTGCATGCAGAGACATTAGAGGGCTTCAAGTCAGCCCTTCAGCGCGACTAATTTCACTCCACTCATCCGTAGAACATATGCCAGCAGTGGCCCTTCTACGTACCATTACAGATACAGATTACAGACAGATACAGAAATGTTCGGGCCGTAAAAGTGCGGTGTCATAGTAGTTCGGATGGTACATAATTTCGTTTTTTTTTTTTTTTTTTTTTTTTTTTTTTTTTTTTTTACATAATCAAATAAGAAAAACTGTCCTTTACAAATACATGTTGGTGGAAAGAAAAATATATATGTACTGTATATGTATAAATACAGATATAAAGTATATTTCTATTCATTATTTAAGGTGTAAGGAGTTCCTGGAATCCTACTTTTAAATGAATTCTAGTCTAGGCTCCTAATTCTTTACTTGGAGAAAGTGGTGACAAAAAGAAAAAATATAGCCAGAGGAGGCTCTGATAGTCTCATAAAACCTGATTAAAAATTTGGCTCCAAGTTTAGCTCCTGTTTCACCAAGTCGATCGGCTCTGATTATTATCGTTTGGCAAAAGTGCTAGTACTCTCCTTTGCATTGGTTATAAATTACTATGTAATATTCTATTCTAACATATTTTAAACGAAATGGTAAATAAGTCCGCTGACCAGGGTGCATAAAGTGGTAGCAAAAAGAAAAATCTAGTCAGAGGAGGTTCTGAGCTTGATTAATACATACGTAACAAATGTGTGCTATAAAAGTGAATAAAGACACATTTCCAATAAGAACAAAATATTGGACCTTTCAATTTTAAATCAGGGCCTGTCCATTTCAAATCAGGGCCTGTCCATTTCAAATCGGGGCCTGTCCATTTTCAGAAGCAACAAGCCCTGGGCCTGTCTCTTAAAATAATTTTCTTTGAGCACTGTGATTACCTGTATATACGTCCATTGCATCCTGATTACCTGTATATACGTCCACTCCATCATAATTACCTGTATATACATCCACTCCATCGTGATTACCTGTATATATACATCCACTCCATCGTGATTGCCTGTATATATGTCCACTCCATCATGATTACCTGCATATATGTCCACTCCATTGTGATTACCTGTATATATGTCCACTCCATCGTGATTACCTGTATATATGTCCACTCCATCGTGATTACCTGTATATATACATCCACTCCATCGCGAGTACCTGTATATATACATCCACTCCATCGCGAGTACCTGTATATATACATCCACTCCATCGCGAGTACCTGTATATATACATCCACTCCATCGCGAGTACCTGTATATATACATCCACTCCATCATGATTAGCTGTATATATACATCCACTCAATCGCGAATACCTGTATATATGTCCACTCCATCATGATTGCCTGTATATATGTCCACTCCATCATGATTGCCTGTATATATGTCCATTCCATCATGATTACCTGTATATATGTCCACTCCATCATGATTACCTGTATATATGTCCACTCCATCGTAATTTACCTGTATATATGTCTACTGCATCATGAAAACCTGTATATATATCCACTACATCCTGATTACCTGTATATATGTCCACTACATCCTGATCACCTGTATATATGTCCACTCCATCATGATTGCCTGTATATGTCCACTCCATCATGATCACCTGTATATATGTCCACTCCATCATGATTGCCTGTATATATGTTCACTACATCGTAATTACCTGTATATATGTCCACTGCATCATGAATACCTGTATATATGTCCACTCCATCCTGATCACCTGTACATATATCCACTACATCCTGATTACCTGTATATATGTCAACTCCATCGTAATTACCTGTATATATATGTCCACTGCATCATGAATACCTGTATATACGTCCACTCCATCATGATTACCTGTATATATGTCCACTCCATCCTGATTACCTGTATATATGTCCACTCCATCGTGATTACCTGTATATACGTCCACTCCATCATGATTACCTGTATATATGTCCACTCCATCATGATTACCTGTATATATGTCCACTCCATCCTGATTACCTGTATATATGTCCACTCCATCGTGATTACATGTATATACGTCCACTCCATCATGATTACCTGTATATATACATCCACTCCATCGCGAGTACCTGTATATATGTCCACTCCATCATGATTACCTGTATATATGTCCACTCCATCATGATTACCTGTATATATGTCCACTCCATCATGATTACCCGTATATATATATGTCCACTCCATCATAATTACCTGTATATATGTCCACTGCATCATGAATACCTGTATATATATCCACTACATCCTGATTACCTGTATATATATCCATTACATCCTGATTACCTGTATATATATCAACTACATCCTAATTACCTGTATATACGTCCACTTCATTGTGATTACCTGTATATATGTCCTCTGCATCCTGATTTCCTGCATATATATCCACTACATCCTGATTTCCTGTATATATTTCCACTACATCCTGATTTCCTGTATATATTTTCATTACATCCTGATTACCTGTATATATGTGCATTCCATTGTGATTACCTGTATATATGTCCACTACATCCTGATTTCCTGCATATATATCCACTACATCCTGATTACCTGTATATATTTCCACTACATCCTGATTTCCTGTATATATTTCCACTACATCCGGATTTCCTGTTTATATTTTCATTACATCCTGATTACCTGTATATATGTCCACTCCATCGGGATTATCCACTACATCCTGATTACCTGTATATATTTCCACTACATCTTGATTTCCTGTATATATTTTCATTACATCCTGATTACCTGTATATATGTCCACTCCATCAGGATTATCCACTACATCCTGGTTACCTGTATATATTTCCACTACATCCTGATTTCCTGTATATATTTCCACTACATCCTGATTTCCTGTATATATTTTCATTACATCCTGATTACCTGTATATATGTCCACTCCATCAGGATTATCCACTACATCCTGATTACCTGTATATATTTCCACTACATCCTGATTACCTGTATATCCACTATATCCTGATTACCTGTAAATATATCCACTCCATTGTTATTACCTGTGTATAAGTCCCCTTTACGCTCTTTTATCTTTTATATGCATTATCTTGATTATTATGTCAACATTTTTCAGTATATCACCAGCGAGTAACAAGCGCACTGTGGACCAATGGCAGTGGCAACAACCACATTGTGCAAGTTCAGGGTAAGTGTCTAGTTTTCACATTATGCTTGTCCAGGGAGGGTGCCTAATATTTAGATTATCCTAAATCAGGATAGTTCATGGTGAGTGCCTAATATTCACATTATGCTAGTTCAGGGTGAGTGCCTAATATTTACATTATGTTAGCAGGGCTCCGAAAATATGGTTGCCCGACGCCCCAGGCAAGTGGATTTTGGTAGCGGGCAGGTGACCTTCGTAAATATGGTTGTCCGTCACTTGCCCGATGGACGTTTCAACATTAGATAAAAAAACGAGGGAAAATTTGCCTTGACTGAAGTTTGCCGATAATTGCGTAGGAATTAAACATCCGTTGCTTTCGCCGCAAGCAATTACTGATAAGTGTCGTAAAACTCACCTGTGTTGTTCTTGATTGTTTAATCCCTCTCACTTGACAGTTTATCAGAATTTGATTGGCCGAGGAAGGTTTGTGGCGACAATCTTCAAATGAAGACGTGCAGTGTTTAGAATATGTATACTATGTGAAATATACACCCGTAACAAGCCCTTCTATGTAGGAAGTAAGTCACGCACCAGATTAGTGTGAAATACACATCAGTGTGTAAATCAGTTACTGAGATGGTGTTGTCACTTCGTATTTCGGTCGTTGTGTCGTAGTGACCCAAGGTAATCTTTTGTTCAATAATTAAAAATCATGACGCAACTTGACCTAGTACTGTATCCACATTATCGAATCAAATAACCGAAACAACTCTCGTTCACTACCACGTGGTAAAGTGAAACAATGGCAATTCAATCAAACCAATTTGTAAACAAGTAGGGCAATTAAACGATTATGGCAATTTGACGGCATTGTTTGATGAGCAAAGAGACTTATTGACGCATGTCGTAATGCATCAGTGTGCATTTGCTTTTATTTCAAAATGCCATGTTTGTTTTGAATGAAACCGAGATCAATGACGGAATGGTGTTTTTTTGTTTTTAAGCATGTTTGCCATAATATCCAAGATTTACTTCGACCTTGGCTAATTTTCGATAATTATTCGAAGAATTGGCATCTCAAAAAGATATTAACAGAAAAAAACAACATACCAGTCCGATTTAGGCATAAACCGTGCTAATAATTCCCATCACAGAAAATTGAGCTTGCTGATTTATCTGCGTGATGTCTGTAAGTAGGAAAAAACTTCTGTTTGACCTAATGCATATTTCTTTTTTTTATCTGATGTAGTCTAAGTAGAAAAAAGTGTTCGATCTGATGCATTTATTTTATCTGCCTACCCTTTTGTTATTACTGCACTAGGCGCATCATGTATGTCTTAATTCCATATAGTCTACCAATATCTAATATTACCGTGTTGGCACCTGGTTCATTGAATTCCCCGTATGGTTCCGGGGGCCCCATTTGGTTACGGGGCAAAGAATAGGGCCACTGCAGATCCCGTTGGAGCGGATAGCAGAGGGGTAGAACCACCTCCCCACACAAATTCATGTTCATTTTATCATTTTTTGTTCATGCTCATCAAAGGTCTTCATCATGACCCCTGCATGATCACTAGAGCAGTGGCAGAAAAACAATAAACGTGGCTCCAGCGTAAATGGAGTGTCTACAACAGAATTTGCAGCAACTCTGTAGTACAGGGTGAGAAGGTTCTAGGCCCGTTCTCCATATTTTATCTCGATGTAAATGGAGGATGAGCCTGGCATGTTCATTCCTGTTAGGCGCCATATAACCTTTCATGTGTTGGTGCGCCTTAAAACCCCAATTTAATTCAATTCAATTCATCTAATTCCCTACCCCATGTTCATCAGTGATGTCTCATCCTCGGGGTATCCCTGCCGACTCCCCACTCACCCTCTCCCACCGGTGGAGGAAAACGCTGATATATATGTGCATAATGGTAACAACCCATAGCTTTGATCCTTCCTAATTTAAAGCATTAATTTTACAAGAAATCATCTAAAAAATTAGGACAAAAAAACAGTAATAGTATTCAACTTAGCGCTCTGGGCAAGTGGATTTTCAAAATATTTCCGGACCTCAGGCTAGTTCAGGGTGAGTGCCTAATATTTATATTATGCTAGCTAGGGCGAGTGCCTAATATCTACATTATGCTAGTTCATGGTGTGTGCCTAATATTCACATTATGCTAGTTCATGGTGAGTGCCTAATATCTACATTATGCTAGTTCATTGTGAGTGCCTAATATCTACATTATGCTAGTTCATGGTGAGTGCCTAATATCTACATTATGCTAGTTCATGGTGAGTGCCTAATATCTACATTATGCTAGTTCAGGGTGAGTGTGTCTAATAGTCACATTATGCTAGTTCATGGTGTGTGCCTAATATTCACATTATGCTAGTTCAGGGTGAGTGCCTGATATTCACGCTGTGCTAGTTCATGGTGAGTGCCTGATATTCACGCTATGCTAGTTCAGGGTGAGTGCCTGATATTCACATTATGCTAGTTCAGGGTGAGTGCCTGATATTTACATTATGCTAGTTCATGGTGTGTGCCTAATATTCACATTATGCTAGTTCAGGGTGAGTGCCTGATTTTTACATTATACTAGTTCAGGGTGAGTGCCTGATATTTACATTATGCTAATGCATGGTGAGTGCCTAATATTCACATTATGCTAGTTCAGGGTGAGTGCCTGATATTCACATTATGCTAGTTCAGGGTGAGTGCCTGATATTTACATTATGCTAGTTCAGGGCGAGTGCGTAATATTTACATTATACTAGTTCAGGGTGAGTGCCTGATATTTACATTATGCTAATGCATGGCGAGTGCCTAATATTCACATTATGCTAGTTCAGGGTGAGTGCCCAATATTCACATTATGCTAGTTCAGGATGAGTGCCTAAAAACGATCCTGGTTAGCTGTAATGGCATGACGAGTTGTCCATCGTCCGTTAACTTTTGCCTCGTTAAGACGATGGGGGTTCATATAGGGACAAATTTCAAAAATCTTCTTTTCTGAAACTATAAGAGCCAAGGTTTAATATTTTGTATTTAGTATCAGCTTATTGTCCTCTACCAAGTTTGGTCAAATGGTGACCCTGGGGTCAAATTTGGCCCCGCCACAAGGTCACAGTTTTACATATAGGGAAAAACTTAAACTTAAAAAAATAAAATCTCTGAAATTACAGGAGCTAAAGGTCTAATATTTTGTTTTACCATCAGCTTATGCCCATCTAAAAAAATTGTTCAAATGGTGACCCTGGGGTCTAATTTGGCCCCGCCCCAAGGGTCACTGTTTTACATAGACTTTAACTTATATATAGGGAAAAACTTTAAAAATCTTCTCTGAAACTACAATAGTCAAAGGTTTAATATTTTGTATTTACACTCAGCCTATGGTCCTCTACAAAGTTTGTTTGAATGGTGACCCTGGGTTCAAATTTGGCTCCTCCCCAGGGGTCACATGTCAAAATTGGTTTGAGTGTTTATATTAACGAAAGTTTGATTTGTTTAAAGCCAGCCAAACTTAAGCGAAATATATCCCTCCCCCTATATCATGGAAAAGTTTCAGGAGACTCATTAGATCATATAAACACTGCTAAAGACCCTGATACATCTGGTCCTAAAAACCTTGTGGGGAGACCATGATGTGATAAACAGTAAAAAGTCTCAAATGATGGTTATAAATGGCAATTTTGAGACATGTGTTATTCTTAACTCTACAGGTCCCCACCCGGTGCTTCATATGTGGACTCCACAGTAGCGAGTGGACAGACTGTCAGAAAACCACACATGTAAGTTGTAGAAATAGTGAAAGAAATAACGACTGAAAGAATGAAAGAAAAAAATAATGAAAGCAATTTTGAAAAGGAAGAAAGAAAACTAAAAAAATACAGTGAAAGAAATCACTAAAAACAAAAAAAGGAAGAACGATATAAAAAGAATAGTGAAAGAAACAGAGAAAGCAAAAAAAGGAAAAATAAAGAAGACATGAGTCACTACCAGTCCTAGTTGTTTGGATGAACAAAATGATAAAAATGCAAAACATTTGAAGCTTTGAAGCTTATCAAAAAACTCTAAAACGTTTTTTGTTAACCAAACCTAAATTCTATGAATATTTTTAAGATGTTTGTCGAGAAGACCCAGAAAGCCTTAGTTCAGTCATGTTGTCATTGCATGCTGCTTAATTGTGAAAATCATCAGAAATAATCGCATGGTGTGCTATATATCTTTGGTATGTTTGATGTCATTTTATGTTATATTTGTTATATCCCCGGTTTCACAAAGTGAAGTGGGGGCTATATAGGAATCACACTGTCCGTAACGTCCCGCCGTGTCCCGTAACACATTTTTGTCCCGTCCCATAACACATTTTTAGCTTGACTATTCAAAGAATGAGCGAGCTTATGTAATCACGTTGGCATCGTCGTCCCACACCAAGGTTTGCGTGTAAGCTAAGTTTACAAGTCTATGTCTCTTACATTTCTTATCCTAGCACAACCAAATTTGACCATGGGCTTTCGTATAGCATTATCTTAAGGGCTGCATAAGTAATTTTGGTTCCTGTAACCCATGGGCTCCCATGCAACCCAAATTATGATAGCCCTTAAAATGTGTTCCATTTCACATCAAATTTTGCATTTAAGGTGTGTTTACAAGTCTATATATTTTACATTTCTTATCCTAGCACAACCAAATTTGGCCATGAGCTTCCTTATAGCATTATCTTAAAGGCTTCTTAAGTAATTTTGGTTCTTGTAACCCCTGGGCTCCCATGGAACCCAAATTCTGATAGCCCTTAACATGTGTCTCATTTCACCTCTCATTTCACATCAAATTATGCGTGTAAGCTGTGTTTACAGGTATATCTTACATTTCTTGCCCTAGCTCAACAAAATTTGGGAATTGGTTTCCTTATAAATAGTCTCAACATTTCCTTATAGTGTGTTGTTAAGGGTTACATAAGTAATTATGTCTTCTACAAATTCTGGGCTCCCAGGGAACCCAAATTTTGATGGCCCATATAATGCGCAATAAATGCAGATCAAGGTTTGTATGTAAAGTTTTATATATCTATATCTCTTAAAATATTTTTCTTATGTCGCCCAAATTTTGGTTTGGTATTTCTTATAGCATTATTCATCTTATTCATACTTCACCCATATTCCCTTTAAATTAAATTCAGATACACAGATGAAATATCAATAAAAAAACAACAGCAGAGCTTATGGGATGGCGAGTTGTCCGTCGTCGGTCGTAAGCTGTACGTCCGTTAACTTTTTCCTCGTGAACATGATAGGGCCTTCATTTTTCGTCTAATCCTTTTCAAACTTTATCAGGTTGTTGATATCAATGAAAGCTCGGACGAGTTTGAAAACCAGCCAGTTCGGACTAGTGACACCAGAGTTATGGCCCTTGATATTTAGTTAAAATTGCTGTATTTTGCCTCGTTAACGTGATACAGCCTTAATTTTTCATCCGATCTTTTTCAAACTTTAGCAGATTGTTCATATCAATGAAACCTCGGACCAGTTCGAAAACCAGCCAGTTTGGACCCATTACACTGGAGTTATGGCCATTGATTTAGTTAAAATTGCTATATTTTGCCTCGTTAACGCGATAGGGCTTAATTTTTCATCCGATATTTTTCAAACTTTACCAGATTGTTGATATCAATTAAAGCTTGGCATAAGTAAACCAGCCAGTTTGGACCTGTAATACCGGAGTTATGGCCCTTGATTTAGTTAAAATTGCTATATTTTGCCTCGTTAACGAGATAGGGCCTCCATTTTTCACTCGATCTTTATCAAACTTTACAAGATTGTTCATATTAATGAAAGCTCAAACGAATTCGAAAACCAGCCAGTTCGGACCAGTAACAGTCAAGTAATGGCCCCTGATTCAGTTAAAATGCTTTATTTTGCCTCGTTAAGACTATAGGGCCTTCGTTTTTCATCCAATCTTTTTCAGACTTTACCAGATTGTTGACATCAATAAAAGCTCAGACGAGTTCGAAAACCAGCCACTTCCGACTAGTAACAGTGGAGTTATTGCCCTTGATTTAGTTAAAATTGCTATATTTTGCCTCAACACGATAGGGCCTTCATTTTTTATCTGATCTTTTTCAAACTCTGCCAGCTTGTTGACATCAATAAAAGCTCAGACAAGTTCGAAAATCAGGCTGTTCTGACTAGTAACATCGGAGTTATGGCCCTTGATTTAGTAAAATTGCTCTATTTTGCCTCGTTAACACGATAGGGCCTTCATTTTTCACCCAATCTTTACCAAACTTTACCAGATTGTTACTATTAATGATTATGACTTGATTTGGCCTGTTTTCAACGAAGCTTAAAGGGATGATCAGTACATGGGACAAGCCTAGTTATATATATCGTTACTGTGTTCCCATTAAATGATTTTGGGGGAGTTATGGCCCTTTACATGTTTTTATTATACAAACTTTGTCCCTACTAGTTCTCCTGAACCCCGGGCCGAATTTCAGCGAAACTTGGCAAAGATGATCAGTATCAAGCCTAGTTGTGCATCTTAGCCATGTTCTGGTTAAATAAATTTTGGCAAAGTTATGGCCCTTAAAGATTTTAATACACTACTTTGCACAGACTAATTCTCCTGAACCCCTGGCCAGATTTAATTGAAACTTGGCAGGGATGATCAGCACCAAGGCAAGTTGTGCATATCATTGTTCTGGTTGAACTATTTTTGACAGACTTGTGGCCCCTTATGCACAAACTTTATCTGGACTAGTTTTCCTGAACCTGGCTGGATTTCAGTGAAACTTGGCAGGAATGATCAGTACCAAGCCTAGTTGTGCATAGTATTGTAGTGTTCCCTACCACATTCTCCATATAGCCAGTAGAGCGATACAGGCCCTCTTGGGCCTCTTGTTATTACTTGCATTCCTCAAACAGTTTTGAATGGGTTGTTCCGAAACTTCATATACACATAACAACTGATGACCTTATGTCCTTCTACATCACCCAGTGTTGGTTGCTTAATTTATTAATTTATTACAGAATTATGGCCCGTTGGGGTATTCATCACCTTTAGTGATAGTTCTAGTTATAGTTCCGTATTTGTGTTTATAATCTTTTTTAAGCCCCTGTGGTTCCGGGGCAAAGAATAGGGCCACTGCAGATTCCGTTAGAGGGGTAGAACCCCCAAAATTCATGTTCATTTTATCATTTTTGTTCATGCTCATTAAAGGTCTTCATCATGACCCCTGCATTGTTTCTGGTGACATCTCGCTCACATCACTAGAGTAGTGACAGAAATACAATAAACGTGGCTCCAGCGTAAATGGAGTATCTACAATAGAAATTGCCGCAACTCTGCAGTTCTGCAGGTTCTGGGCCCATTTTCCACATTTTACCTCAATGTACATTGAGGATGAGCCTGGCATGTTCATTCCTGTTAGGCGCCATATAACCTTTCATGTGTTGATGCGCCTTAAAACCTCAATTCAATTCAATTAAAAAACATTTGTTTTAAAACAATATATGTAGTCACTATTTTAATAATCATCAGTATTCTCATTATTGATGTTAAACAAAAATAATTGCTTTTAAAATCAATCATCAATAAGTTAATTGATTTGTTCATATTTTCTCAAAACGTGCATTTAAATGAATATTGATAGATATGTGAGAGAGATTTATAAATGTGTCCCGTGATTTCAGCTCATCGTCATCAGCGTCCAGCAATGCGAGAATGTCGGAGCCATCATCCCCATCCAACCTGCCAGAATCATCCTCGCCAGTTACTGCTGTGGTATGCTTATCTACGGTTTATAAGTATTGTAGCTCGCTATCTTAGTATACTGCATCACCCCCTTTCAGGTATTTCGTGCAGGTATACTGCCATTAAATATACGGTTAACTGTATTAAAAATTTTATTTTGTGAAGGTATGTCAGTCATTAATGGTCACAATTGTTTTTTAATGGGGATGCGTTAGCAAAGTCGTTGAACACGATTTGCAACCGTTAAACGACTACTATACCATCTCAAAGTCAAAACTTCAATACTGGTTAACTGTTTTCTAACGCATTTTTTTTTTTTTTTCGATAGTTTTACTCACAAACGCATTGATATAAAACGTAATGTCACATTTTTGACGGTTTAACGTAGGAAACATAGAATGTGACGTTTGTCATTGAAACAAATCTGCAAATAACTACATTTGATAGTTTGCCTCATTGCTAATGTTGTCTGACATCGCATATACATTTGTTGCTTTGAGCACCAATTATTTTTGTCGAAAATAGATGAAGTAAACTAAATCTGGAATTGTGGGAAATAATGTGACTTCTGGTAAATAATTCCCAGTAGGAAATCTGCACTGCTTTTGTTCCTCAGAAATCTGCCTAGACGGAAATGGTAAATAAACAATTTTCACATAACTGTATGTATATATTGTACTATAATGTTTGTTGTATCGGTAATTATGCCCAGGTATATAGTTGAACTATAAATGCATATAGTTGAACTATAAATGCTTTGTAAAATAATTTCAAAATTATTTCTTTTTAAAAGCGCCATAAACGAACAAATGACTCTGCCAACCTGCCTGAACCACTGTCACCCCTTATCATTGTGGTATGTGTATCTATAGTTTAAACATTCATTGCCATGTTGTCCACATTCACATACAGCCAAGGTAGGGAATCAGGGCGTATTTAACATAGGTGAAATAATAGGTCGATTTTATCAGTCATATTGGCTGTATATTTTCTGTTTTGAAGATTTTAGCTCTACCGATCAAAGAGCAAAGAAAAAAATATGACAGAATGAGGGCATTTTTCCAAAGAAAGGAAAATATGTCTTTAAATGCTAGTTTATTTATCCGATCACATGTAATTTATATGGTTCATGAGAAATAATTCAGTTATATAGTAACCTGAACATAATGATGGGTTCATGAGAAATAATTCAGTTATATAGTAATCTGAACATAATGATGACAAATTAACACTTCCATTGTAAGTAACTTTAAAGTCAGAATATGCTTATTGTTAACCTTAACGGAGATGATAGAGACTTTGTGTCAAGTATTTGTGTATAATATTATATATTAAGTTGCATTAAATCACCCGATGTACCCAGGCATTAATAGAAACAACTGATTAGAAACGTACACTTCGTTAAAAGGGCACGCTGACTTTTTAACTCTTGCGTTTACATAAACATTACCTGAGCTATAAATAAACCATTTGGTTCTGCACACTTCCTGTGTTGTGCTTAGCTCGGCGCAGCATGTAGGGGATACAGCTTAATTAGTACACAAATACTTATTCACCTTTAATTTTATTCAGTTTATTTGTTAGCATAATTCTCTACAATGTTAACGCTTCTGAGTGCTTCGTCAGCTGTTTCAGTTTATGTGTTGCATATTCTGCCTTTAAGGTATCAACTTATGACAAACATGTTGCTAGGCAGGTATTTAAGGGAATTTTATCATTCATGATTTACATGATATTTATTTTCATTCAAGTTGTAAGTTTCCATTTACCTCCAACTTTTTTCATCCGATTTCATAAAACTTGGTTGGAAGTATCAGTATGATGTCTAGTAGCGCATCTTGTCAGGGTGTTTTGGTTTATGATTTTTGTGCAGAGTTACAGGACTTATTACATTTATTCTAACACAACCTGCGCAGTCTTCATATACCCAAAGAAGAGAGACAACTGTATGTTATTCTACGATAAAATACAGCTGTTTCATTAATTCCCCGCACATATTTCATCCACGTTACATGACGTCACTTGGTATTATACGTCGCAAAGACAAACTCAACAGTAATTTTAATGAAATGTTAATTACAACAAAGTTACCATGCTCCCAAACCTTGCACACACCCGATATAAACCCATCATATGCATCAGTACATATAACATTAATAAGCATCTTGAACAAGTGAACGTTTGACGTCATACAGCGCAGCGCAAGCTGTATGACGTAACCAGTGACTTTATTGTTTGTCACTTGACTACTAGTGTATTTAAACATATTGTACCGCGCAAAACTTTTGATACGGGGTCGCCCAATGGAACAGCCTGTAAACATAGCATTATTACTTACCTTGACCTCCAAGATAATATATAGTGCCCCCACAATAGCGTAAACAGTGGGGTTATTGTGTTAGAATCAAAATAATAAATACGTACCTGTATTTTATCGGTGAATAAAATACAGTTAGTCTTTGGATGCGAGTAATAAAATCACTCGTGCTAACGCACTCGATAAAACACAGGTACGTACTTATTATTTCTTAAATATTATATTTCACATAAAATATACTGAGTACTCCTTTTGCACATTTTGATGTTTACTTTGTTGAATTTATATGCCTAAAACAACGTGGCCATTTATTGTTTGAGAAATTTTGATACTCCCATACTGATTGAGAAGTGCACTAGATTCTACAACTGTCGTTTTGTTTTGGCTAACTGTTTGGAGTCCTTTATAAATGTTAAAATTTGTTTGCTTTGTATTTCAGCCAAACTCATTATGTGTAGAAGCTAATGCCACCGAAGTCACAACCTGGTTAAAACATAACAGATTCTCTCATTATATCAATGTGTTTCAAAATTTTGCGGGTAAGTAATTTAAGTTGGGGTGTTGGCTGAAGACAGATCAGCTTGCTGCATTCTTTTAATCATCTTTTTTACAACTCTTAGCACCCTTACCTTTTTTCACCACTCACTTTTTTTTTTACTATATTACTGATCCGGCGTCTTCCCCTATCTGGGGAACCTACATTTTTCCCCTATTATTAAAAAAAAATCATGGACAAAAAAACGATAAATCGCCTTCGACGCTTCGCAATTGTTTATCGTAGAACACTTTACGACAATGACTAATAACAAGGGAAGAAACTGTTGTTGTTTGCGGTATATTTTGTGAACTTTTATCAGCGATGTCGCACAACTGGCAAAATTACCGCAAATTTTTTTCCCCCTAAATCGAAAAAATCACGCGTTTTTTCCCCTCTGAAAGGGCCTGGGCGCCTTCCCCTATTTGTAAAAAAAACCCCTGCCACTCGTGCATATTTTCCCGCCCCTTATACTCACGCATTCCTTATCTCTCCAAACGTTTCTGTGGAGGGTAAAGATGCCACATTTGAAATTTTGTGATGTTAAAGAAATAAAGGACTGAAGCAGTATTATTACTGTGAAATACGTGTTGTGGGTGGGATTCATTTTTGCATGAAATTTATGAATAATTAAAATGACATTGTCAAAAAGTTAATGATAAAACTGCAAGAAATCTGTTACAAAGATGACATTTTGTGTTCTAATTAAACAATTTATTTACCCAAAATGCACCTTCCAGCCAGAGAATCAGATGTGGCTTGAACTACGTGGTATGGTTACTAACGTTGAGATTTATTACAGGAGCAGATTTGTTACGTCTCACTCGGGATGACCTTATACAGATATGTGGACTGGCAGATGGCATACGCCTGAATAACGCTTTACAGTCCAGGTAAGTAACCAGTGCTTAAGTTTGTCTTCAGACCAAATAGGACATAATGTGTGGTTCTGGTGTTCCAGTCTGTTATTTTCTGCGACCCTAACTATTTTCAGTACCTGGGTTAAAAACAAATTGAATTATTGGTAGATCAAGGAGATGTTGAATTATTGCTATTAAAGCTTCTGAACATGTTTTATTCATGTCCCCGCCAATAGCATAATTTTGGAAGGGCATATAGTGTTACTCCTGTCCGTCTATACATCTCTGCGTGTATCTGTGTGTGCATTAGTGCCAAAAATATTGTCCAGACTCAACTTTTATCCACTCTTTTCCAAACTTGGTCGTTATATATGGGCACAATGTCTTGGCCAAATTAAATTTTCAGCCCTATCGCCTGAGTAATTCAAAAGGTATGCCACTTGGAATAGTAAAAAGTCACGAAATTAATGTCTTACTTTGGTTCGTTATCCAATCTTTTCCAAATTTGGTCAAATTGTGTTTGGGCACTATGTCTCAGCCAAGTTTGATAATCAGCCCCATCACCTCCTGGAATGGTAAACTTTATGAAATTTATGTTGACCAGTTTCTAACATGGGTAATTGTTATGTCTGGTCCAAGTTGGATTATCAGCCCCATCACCTCAGTAATTTCAGAGTTATGCTCCTGGAATGGTAAAATTTCAAGAAATTAATGTTGTCCGACAGACGATTTCCTTATTAATATATGCTTGGAGTAGTACCAGGGGCATCCTTGTCCCATGGCACATTTTTAGTTTATGGTTTCATTCATAGATACATTAAAAACATTTAAGTAAATCCTATCATTTTAAAGCAGTAAACAAAAGTCATACTGTTCTATTTGGCCAGTTTGTTGGTTTTGCATAAAACTGACTCAAGACCAATGCGTTTTATTTGTTATTGCAGAAATGTCAGACCACGTCTTACTGTTTATATGTGTCAAGAACCCAGCACAGGTAGGCAAACTTTGACTTAATATGTGTCAAGAGCCCAGCAGGTAGGCAAAATTTGACTTAATATGTGTCAAGAGCCCAGCACAGGTAGGTAAACTTCGACTTAATATGTGTCAAGAGTCCAGCACAGGTAGGCAAACTTTTAAATTTATATATTTCAAGAGCCCAGCACAGGTAGGCAAACTTTACTTTATATGTGTCCAGAGCCCAGCTCAGGTAGGTAAACTTTATTTGTGTCAAGAGCCCAGCACAGGTAGGTAAATTTTACTTTATATGTGTCAAGAGCCCAGCACAGGTAGGCAGACTTTACTTTATATGTGTCAAGAACCCAGCACAGGTAGGCAAACTTTAAATTTATATATTTCAAGAGCCCAGCACAGGTAGGCAAACTTTAAATTTATATATTTCAAGAGCCAGCACAGATAGGCAAACTTTACTTTATATGTGTCTAGAGCCCAGCACAGGTAGGTAAACTTTATTTGTGTCGAGAGCCCAGCACAGGTAGGTAAACTTTACTTTATATGTGTCAAGAGCCCAGCACAGGTAGGCAGACTTTACTTTATATGTGTCAAGAACCCAGCACAGGTAGGTACACTTTACTTTATATGTGTCAAGAGCCCAGCACAGGTAGGCAAACTTTACTTTATATGTGTCTAGAACCCAGCACAGGTTGGCTGTGTATATGTATTTTGGTGAACCATGTATTTCAGTTTACCTTGCTGTGTATTTCAGAGTTGCCTGGCTGTGTATTTCAGTGTACCCTGCTGTATATTTCAGTGTACACTGCTGTGTATTTCAGTATACACTGCTGTGTATTTCAGTATACACTGCTGTGTATTTCAGTGTACCATGCTGTGCACTTCAGTGTCCCATGCTGTCCTGTGTATTTCAGTGTACCAAGCTGTGTAAATTTACCATGCTGTGTATTTTAGTGTAGCTGTGTAAATTTACCATGCTGTGTATTTCAGTGTAGCTGTGTAAATTTACCATGCTGTGTATTTTAGTGTACCCTGCTGTGTATTTAGGTGTACCCTGCTGTGTATTTCAGTGTACCATGCTGTGTATCTGGAACAGTTGACCAGCCAGGAGATGATAAGCAAGATCTCGGAGACATTCAAGGTAACGCAGTACCAGATTGGAGACACGTTGGTACAGGGGCCCTCTGCAATACACATTCTGCTCACTGACCAGGTACTAGCTATAACTTAATATGCTTATGCCCCACCGTCCATAGATCTAGCTGTCTGTACAAAAACTTCAATTATTTTTCAGCGCTTTATAAATTGATACCTTGGAAGTTTCATCCACAAACAAAACTTTGCTTTAGACATTATCCGCTGGATCACGTTGTGGTCCGAAACTGAGGAATCATGTTGTTAACCACTGGTCTAGGCCACTTAGTGAGTGCACACTTCTATTAATACTACTGTGTAATTCATCATGTTATAATTGCTGTCACTCAAACATTTAGATAATACTAACAATGTGATTGGTTAAAGGATGATCACATGATCAATTTAAGCTACATTCATTTTCCAATGAATTGTATGAAGAACTACTTTCATCCGCTATTCACAGAAGACGCGTGTTGCGTAACAATATAGTTCGGATTTACAGGGGCGGATTTAAGACAGGGATATTAAAATAATTGGATAAAGAGTTTAAAACCGTGGATTGCAATTATAAGCGTTTAGTGTCTTTTTTTGTGCGTTCATTGGGGTATGAACTGTTAGTTGTTGAAGCACATAGCGTACAAAATGCCCTACCGGCATTATGCGCTATGTGCTTCGACAACTAACAGTTCATACCCCAATGAACGCACAAAAAAAGACACTAAACCCTTAAGAAATCAAATGAAATTGGGTTTTATGTCTCGCTATCACATATTGGGACAGCAACCTCAGAGGGAGCTGAAATGAAGGATGAAGTTTCTGATTAGGCATGCTTCCTCCAGTGAGTGAACCCACAGGGGGCAGAGGTCTGTAAGTCTCACACCTCAATTTATTTTCCATAGGGTCGCATTGTAATGTTTTTGTTCGTGGCATAGAGATAAACAAAATTTACAACATGTATTTATGCTTAAATTCTTCATTGATCCAATATTTGCAATTTAAAACACAATTAACAAATATTTACCAGATTGAATTTTTAGCTCTTCTGATCAGAGATCAGCAGAGCTTATGCCGTGGTGCGGCGTCCGTCGTCCGTCCGTCCGTCTGTCCGTCCGTCTGTCTGTCCGTAAACTTTTATTTGTAGCGACTACTCCTCTGAAACTACTGGATGGATATTCATGAAACTTTACAGAAATGTTGCCCATAAAGTCTAGTTGATCCTAGCAAAAATTCATGTTGATGTGAAATCCAAGATGGCCGCCAAAGCTAAAAATAGAGTTTTAAAATACAAGTTTGTAGCGACTACTTCTTGAAAACTATAAGTGATATTGATATGGGACTTTTTCTAAAATGATCAGCATGACATGATGTTGGTCCTTATCAAAAATCGTTTTGATTCGACGTTAAACATGGCTGCCAGCGGCCATCTTTGTTTACATAGAGTTAAATAGTAAAATCTTGTAGCGACTACTCCTCTGAAACTACTTGGCGGATTTTCATGAAACTTCACAGGAATGTTGCTCTTGATGTCTAATTGATCCTAGCAAAATTTCAGGTCGGCCGGACATTCAAGATGGCCACCAGGGCTAAAAATAGATTTTTAAAAAATAAGTTTGTAGCGACTACTTCTTGAAAACTATAAGAGATATTGATATGGGACTTTTTCTTAAATGATCAGCATGACATGATGGTTACCTGAGTCAAACATTATTTTGATTCGACGTTAAACATGGCTGCCAGTGGCCATCTTTGTTTACATAGAGTTATATAATGAAAACTTGTAGCGACTACTCCTCTGAAACTACTTGACGGATTTTCATGAAACTTCACACGAATGTTCCTCTTGATGTCTCATTGATCCTAGCAAAATGTTCAGGTCGGCCGGAAATTCAAGATGGCCACCATGGCTAAAAATAGATTTTCAAAATACAAGTTTGTAGCGACTACTTCTTGAAAACTATAAGTGATATTGATATGGGACTTTTTCTAAAATGATCAGCATGACATGATGGTTATCCGAGTCGAACATTATTTTGATTCAATGTTAAACATGGCTGTCAGTTGCCATCTTTGTTTACATAGAGTTATATAATGAAAACTTATAGCGACTACTCCTCTGAAACTACTTGACGGATTTTCAAGAAACTTCACAGGAATGTTGCTCTTGATGTCTAATTGATCCTAGCAAAATTTCAGGTCGGCCGGAAATTCAAGATGGCCACGGCGGCTAAAAATAGATTTTCAAAAAACAAGTTTGTAGCGACTACTTCCTGAAATCAAAATCAATCAGTAGAGCTTCAAGGTCATTGATCTCTTGTTTTAATTACATGTTTGCATGACACATTTTGGGTAATCATATGACAATAATATAACCCATGGTTATTAGACCCATGATGTGTAAAATGAGGCAGAATTAGCTAGAAATCTATCAACATGATTTGTTCTGTGATCTCTTCCTATGCGATGGAAAGTAAAATGTAGAAAAGCCAACTTATTTTTTTATCTACCTCCATCTGTAGGGCACAAGTATTCAAGGGAGGTAATAGTGTTGTGAGTCCTGTATCTCTACAGCCAAGGCCTTATCTTAGTATAATCTACTGAGCTAGCGAGGCCATTTTTTTCATCTTGTTGAAGCTGTAATATATGTGTTTGTTATATACTTTCTAGTGAAATAGTGGATTTTATGATTAAAATAAAACCTTATATTTCACTGTGAAAATATAATATTTTCACTCGAAATGACGTCATGCAACTGTTGACGTTGTTTACGTTGCTGACGTTATTGACGTCATTGTTTTGGCGCATGTTTTTTTTTGCATAAATTTCCAGGTTGTGAGTATACATTTGTTGGTTTGTCGTGAATATAGAATTTATTTTCATCTAGAAGTGAGAAAACTCAAATGTTTTCACTCGTGGTAAAGCACTCGTGAAAATATAAGTTTTCTCACTTCTCGATGGAAATAAATCCTATGTTCACTTCAAATAAACAAATATCCTCTACTTAGTGATTCCACACTGCTCTTATATCTGCTGTATAATCCATCATGATAGCGACCAGCATGTGAATATTTTATTTTTCATATTTTAACCTCAAAACACTTATACAATTGTATTGTAGGTCGTGAGAAATTTTCAAGAACAGTCGAGATTTTGGCTGGAAATTACGAAAGGTATTTATAAATAAGTGGTGCATCAAACATAGTTTGATGACCGTATACATAACTGTCCTAGATCCTTATACTCTTAGTTTGTTGAACAGGCATATTCAGATTGAATGAAGAAAAGAAAATGATTATCATGGTCGTTAATATTTTCAATTAATTGCATGAATACTGTGAAATTGGATACAAATTAAAATTGTTTTGTGACGAAGTCTGGGGTAAAAACAGTTTAAGCTTCAAAACTCTTTCAACCATGCCTCAAAAATGAAGCGTGATCAGCTCATCAAATTTTATTTATAACAGAATGGCATGAAATTAGCTTTCCTGTAATAATTCATAAACTGGACCTAAAATCTAGGATTGTATGCAAAAAAAATACTCCCCTTGGTCAGACGGCAACCCCTAATTATTTTCGGGTTAAAGGTCAAGGTCAGATTATAAAAAAATGCTTTCTGCGCGACTGATGGCCCAGTGGATAGCACGGTAGAGAACTGAAACCGCAGGACCCAGGCTCAAGCCTCACCAGTGCCATTGATGAGGTGTTAATCATCCAATTCAGTTTTGTTTCCATATCCTATCCTCAAAACATTGTCAGCCCTCAAACCCAGACCTTGTTCATAGGGACTTGGGTCTAATATAGGCTTCTCAGTCTTGTATGTGGCCAGATAAGGACACAGAAGGGTAATAACGTGGTAATACAGAAGTGGCATATCGTGAAACAGTACTGACTGGGAATACTCGGCCTTAGAAAACACAAATTACATTGGCAAATAAGGAACTCAACAGTTACTCTGCACTAGGAATCACTGAAGAACTCGACAGTTACCACATAACATTAGTAATCACATGTTACATTGGAAAATATAGAACTCAAATGAACCCCAACACACAATTAGTGTTAAACACAATTTCTTCTGGATTACGCTTAAGTTACATAAAGTATGTACATTGTACCCTAAATGGTAGACTTGAGTACTTCTCACAGGGTACATAACCGAAACATTGATCTGTTTATTTTCTTTCTTTTTCAGATAAAGAAAATCCCGATGTTATTCACTTTCTAATCAAAATTATAGAATGATTTACAATACAAGCAGTTGTATTGATGCGTGAACTGCAGGGATTTTTTTTGTTACATTTCCATAACGGACATAAAAATGCTCGGATCTCAGATGCAACTACATTTGTGGGCTTCATACATACATACTGTACCTCACTAGGAGTGGTTGGCACTGGTATGGGACAGTTTTGTACATTCTGTGACCTATATCGACTGAATGTTACACTGGATTTCATTGCAAGACTTTGCTTAAAATGCTCCAGTCGGATATGCTAATTTTCATTGAATGACCAGGCAGAGTTGTAACACAGTTATCAGTTGTATAGACATTTCATTGGGATGTCTACTATTGAATTAAGCTGTTTGGAGTTTGTAGGGACTGTTTTAGAGTTGTCAGTGTAACAGAAATTTCATTGGGATGTCTACTATTGAATAAGAGGAATGAAGTAGCGACTGTTCCACTATTTAGAATGGTATTAGCGATCTCAGAGTTACGTAGAAGTTTCATTGGGATGGCTGCTATATGTTGGGTTGTGCTATGTGGCTACTATGTGGGGATGTGCTATGTGGCTACTGTGTGGGGATGTGGCTACTGTGTGGGGATGTGGATACTGTGTGGGGATGTGGATACTGTGTGGGGATGTGCTGTAGGCTGGTATGTTTCTGATACACGTCTGGTATTACATTATGTATCGTGGCATTATACAAACAATTATGTGAAACGATTGTCACTCATTATCATTTTCATTTGTAGATAAATTTATGTACATGTACATTTTAATTTACATAGATGTTCATACTTCCTTTTTAATGAGATAGGCAGTCAATAAGTTCTGGTACAGATGTGTTATTGTGTCCATTTTTATACCCAGGCAGTCAATAAGTTCTGGTACAGATGTGATAATGTGTCCATTTTTATACCCAGGCAGTCAATAAGTTCTGGTACAGATGTGATAATGTGTCCATTTTTATACCCAGGCAGTCAATAAGTTTTGGCACAGATGTGATAATGTGTCCATTTTTATACCCAGGCAGTCAATAAGTTCTGGCACAGATGTGATAATGTGTCCATATTTATACCCAGGCAGTCAATAAGTTCTGGCACAGATGTGATAATGTGTCCATTTTTATACCCCCTCTTTCACAGAGTGAAGTGACGCTATATAGGAATCGCGCTGTTTGTAACATCCTGTCGCATAACACATTATTGTCGCCTCACGTAACACGCAGTTTTGAATGGGTTGTTCCCAAACTTTATATACACATAACAACTGATGACCTTATGTCCCTCTACATCACCCATTGTTGATTGCCTAATTTATTACAGAAACAATGACCCTTTGCTCGACTTAGAATTTAAGCAGGGGTATTCCTCACCTTGGTAATAGTTCTAGTCAATATCAGTATTTAAGCATATACGAATTTAAAACAAATACAATATGAAAACTCAAAAGAAAACCTCACCTTGGTAATAGTTCTAGTCAATATCAGTATTTAAGCATGAAAACTCAAAAGAAAACCTTTGTAATAAAAACAAAAATCACAAACAATTATAGCTACTGTGTTGCCAGATGTGAGGACTTCGCTTTGTTTTTGAATAACAGGGAAAGTTTTAAAATTAGGTGGGTGAGTTATAGTTCTTTCTTTTGTTGTTGTATTGGGGACTGCTAATAGTAGCCGGTCAGTTATTAAACCAAAGTGGGAGGGTAAATCACCCGCCTATTGGCAATAAAGGAAAGTCCTGCAGTAAACTGAATCTGGACATCGCTATCATATCAATGTTATGTCGTAAGTTCTATGAATGATTTCCATTGAGTAATGTACTTCATGTTAAAAATGATAGTTACTGTTCTTTTATATATGTTTAATCAAATTTATCTACGTACGAGGGATTATCCAGATGTTTGTGGACAAGTCTTATAAAATGAAGATCATATATTAGATTTGTAAGATTTTTTCGATGTTTTTCTTAGTCATAGTGTAATAGTTGTGTGAAATTCTATGAAAGTAATTAAGCATGTAAAAAAGTTATATGCATTTGAAACATATCATATCGCAATCCACCCCAGGTTAGATTTACGCGATGTCATTTTTTTTCAAAGTATCCACCATGTGGTACAGTGCATTTATTGTGTCTCTCTACCCACTGATGATACAATTCATATTTACCTCATTCTGTACACTGTACCAAAACACATATCAAGTTCGCAACATATCCCAAGATCGACACAAAACTGAATAACCGCTTGCTTCAGACGTCATTTTAACTTTGTGTGCTCATATACGCGATCACAGTTGCTCACCTTTCTAAAAGCAGCAAACAAGATCAATGCAAAAATGAAGTATGTAGACGTTGATGACCTTACGTCAATAATATAAGGTTTGACGCGATTTTTACAGAGAGAACTTGTTATTTTTCGCATAGTTACATATCAAATAGTAAAATATGTTCATTCGGGCGCACTTCCCGAGTATGGATGTTGCTACCATAACCTTATTGCATGACTTAATAATGCTTGAATAATTTAATTTGTAAGTCATAAAAAAAAAAAAATGAAATTGTACTTAATTTATGTGGATTTTAAGAGTTGACCATAAACATTTGGATAACCCCTCATATATGTGGAGAACATGTTAAATATAGTGGTGGAAAACACAAGCTTAATCGTAATCTGACACTACTCCTTAAGTGAAGCTATCAAAACCTTTCTATATTGTATTCAAGAAATATGTATAAAATTTTATTAAACTACGATTTGCATGTAGATGGTATGGTTTGGTAGATATTGTCAAAAAAAAACACTTTCTTTTTCTGAATAAAATGCAAACTTTTACATTTTATACCATTTTCAAGTAAATATGTTTTGCCTTTTAATGTGCATATGAAGATTCCATGCCCTTATTATGCCCCCCTTCCGAAGGGTGGTTGCCATGGTAACGTAACATAAAAAAATGTTGGTCGGTCCATCCCGAAATCTTCTTGTCTTTGCGATAACTCAAGAACGGCTGGCACTACAAACTCGAAACTTGGCAGGAATGTTTGTGTCATGGTCTAGTTGTGCACCTCCTCTTTTGGGTAGATTCGCATGAGAAATGTGGTTGCCATGGTAACAAAACTTGTAAAAAGTCACTAAAAGAACAGCTTGGCAGGAATGTTTGTGTCATAGTGTTTGAAGGGAGCATATATGTTTTGCAAACATCTCTTGTTATGACATAAGTTTATATATAATTGGCAAATGCAGTTATATTCAAATAATGCTGTTCCACCTCGGCATTACTGTAAACAGGAAGTTAAATGATACATTTCCAAGTTGCTTGTCTTCAACTTAAAAATTCCTTATGAAATACAGTGGAGGTATTATATTCAACATTTTACCATTTTGAACTGAAAACAAAACAAAAAAACAAATTGATATTGGAAGTTATTGACTGCCTCTTGAATAAAGAAATGTAGGCACTAGAAAGCAAGAAGCACCATCTTTTGTATATTGAAATGACGGTATGAGGCTGCTATACCTGTATATAAGTTGCTGTAAGTATTACATGTTCATGATTTGTTTATGCATACATTGTCTGAGATTTTAATATAGAATTTTATGTTTATTTTTTCAAAAAACTGAAAAAAGAGTGAATTAAGTGGTGTTTGTGTATGTTTATTGTATCTTTATACATACATTTTAACTTACAGTGGAGTAATAGAAAGCACATATTGCAGGTTACACGATGTTACATATATGCTAAAGGAAAAAAAGTAATGCAACTCAGAAATTCCGCTGTATAATTTATATATTACATACTTAATTCCAGTTAATAGTAAAGCGTCTCCGTGGCCGAATGGTTAACGACTTTGCGTTGTAAACCTTCGCCTCTCACCGCTGCGGGTTTGAATCCTACTGCGAGCTCGACTTGTGAAGAAGTGTTGATTCTTACGGATGGCGGGAGGTGTACAGTACTGGTTCTACCTAGTAACAGTGGGTGGTCTGCCTCCACCACAAAAATCGACCTATATAACCTTGCATGTGTTGAAAATGACATAAAACACCATACAAACAAAACTAACCATGAAATAGTACAGAGAAATTCCAAGATGTTTTGTAAAACAAGTGTTGCAGCTAGTTAGAGGAAGGACAACATTGTGATGTTGTAGACTTGTTAATCACCGTACCCTTTGTAACACAAAATTAATAGATGTTGAAGTTCTGCTTTGAAAATTGAACCCATTTTAGTGCTGTATCTAATGTAAAGAGATTACACAATTTTACATCCTAAGTTTGCTCACCTGATTGATCCATCTGTCAGTAATGAAACTTTGAAGGGATAGCATTTGGTATGCTATGTATTGTTTTAGTATTTTTCCCGAAATGTAGCCATGTACCATTTGATTAACAGCAGCATATTGTACATACAACATATAGCGGAAATTCCTGAGTTGCATTTCTTTTTCCTTTTCTATATATGTGGTTTCAAATGGTATCCGAGAAAGCTTCAGTGTAAATTGATATAGGGCTGATCGTGAAATTTTTATAATCGCGACTTTATTTCAGCTGATAGCTTATGCCGGGGGCATTCGTGTCCACAGACACATTTTTATTTTTAAATAGTCGAAAATATTGTTCTCTGGCAGCTCTTGTTGTATCTGCTTCCCAAAGCAGTTTTAATCACTATCCATTCTCATGGCACATTGTGTACTTATATAAGGAAGACGTAAAGCTACAGGTGGAAATTAGATGTAGTCAGTGCCACCATTTTCATATAAATTTAAAGTGATTCTTTGTATCTGTTTATAATCCAAATGAGAAATTCCATGATGAATGTGTCAAGTCTTGTACTGATTTAGAGGTTTTCCATTAAAACATACCCGGGACCCCAGGACGGCAATTTAATAAAAATCTATGGGTGAACCCTATTTTCCGAAATGTGGTTCTATTCCAGGGTGGTTTAAAACTAATTTCGCATCTATGCATGGGTGTAATTTTCAGGATAGTGATATTTTCACACATCCCCGTAAAAATGGCCGCGAACGCCGCCCGGACAATCTCGGGACTATCAGACTTTTCAAACTAAAATCCAACCAGAAGTCATGTTTTATTTTTTCGCATCTCGTACACTGCTTCGCAGCATTACTCGAATGTAATACACGGGTTTCCATATTGGTTACGTCATCGCGCCTTAGATTCCCGCCAAAACAAATTTGCATTCAAAATCAAAGTTATCATTCAAATGTTGCAATGTTATTCAGCCGATTGCTCCATCAATAGTTTATTTACATGAAAGCAGTGATAAAACCTTCATCTGCATTGTAAAAAACCAACGCTCAACGCAAATTATACATCAACACGTGTGGCTAGCGGCCATTGTTTACATAGCAACAGTGCACTATTTTCTGTGTAGTAACAGAATTTCAATATTTTGAACATACAGAAGCGGCGTGATACACACGAGGCGGGATCCCGAAGAAAGACGGGATTGGCCGAGCGTTCACGATTGATGTTTTATTGTGTTTAAAACATTCTCTCCCTTGATTAAGTTCATTAATTTGAATGCGCGCATTTCATTGGTTGATTGCATTATTTAAACCAATCACATTACAGCTTTCATATTGGCATTGAGTGGTCACGCAAATTTGTCACGTTGGACAGAAGAAGAAAGATCACTCGAATATTAATAGTTTGAATGGTGATTTCCTTTTCATATTCTTATTTTTCGATGAATTGGTGTATAATCTTTTTCATGTATTTTAGCCAACTTAAATTCTATAGGTGGGTCTTGCAAACTCAATTTTGCATCTATGGGTGGGTGGTCAATTTCAAAAGTGCCTTCCTAGGGTCCCATGTATGTTTTAATGGAATAGCCCTTATATATTTTAAATGAAATTGTTATACAAATAAAGCTTGCTCATTTTCCAGTTATTCTACTTGTGGAAAGTCTTTCTCTGGGCCTTAAGTAGTTTGTAATTCAGTAGATGCTCGTATCATAAATAAATTATTTTCTGTTTTTGATTTTCTGTCTTCAACAGTTCAATATGGTCAAACAAAAAATTGGTTCTGGTTGCCCGACATACATTATTTTTTCCATACCAAGCCTAAAACTTTTTTTTGTCCATTATTTACTGTTTCCATATTAAAAAGTATATTAGATTAAGATTTTTTATGTTCATTTTGCAAAGAAACAACTTTTGAATACGTTTTATGACCAGTTATGTTATTGAAATATACAGTCCGCGCTCAGTTACTCAGACACGCCTTCGAAATTCTGCTGACATTAATTTCAGTCACATTCATAATTTTCTATATTAAAGTAACAAGTCGTACTATTCATTTTTATGGGATGCCGAGTTGTCCGTCGTCCGTCGTTAACTTTTGTCTCGTTAAGATGATAGGGCCTTCATTTTTCATCTGATCTTTACCAACCTTTAACAGATTGTTAATATCAATGAAAGCTCGAACATGTTCGAAAACCAGCCAGATCGGACAGGTAACAGCGGAGTTATGGCCCATGATTTAGTTAAAAATGCTATATTTTGCCTCGTTAAGACGATAGGGCCTTCATTTTGCATCCGATCGTTACTAAACTTTAACAGATTGTTAATATTAATAAAAGCTTAGACAAGTTCGAAAACCAGCCAGATCGGACCAGTAACAGCGGAGTTCTGGCCCTTGTTTTATTTAAAAATGCTATATTTGCCATTTTAAGACGATAGAGCCTTCATTTTTCATCCGATCGTTGCCAAACTTTACCAGATTGTTAATATCAATGAAAGCTCTGACAAGTTCGAAAAACAGCCAGATCGCATCAGTAACAGCGGAGTTATGGCCCTTGATTTATTTAAAAATGATATATTTTGCCTTGTTAAGACGATAGGGCCTTCATTTTTTAACCATCGTTACCAAACTTTACCAAATTGTTAATATCAATGAAAGCTTCGAAAACCAGCCGGATTGGACCATTTACACGGAGTTATGGCCCTTGATTTTCTGAAATATGCTATATTTTGACATCATTAAGACGAAAGGGCCTTCATTTGGCCGGATTTCAGTGAAACTTTTCAGGGATGATCAGTACCAAGCCTAGTTGTACATATTGTCACCATGTTGCTGTTGAAAGATTTTGGCGGAGTTGTGGCCCTTTAAACGTTTTAATACACAAACTATGTGTGGACTAGTTCTCCTGAACCCCTTTGCCATATTTCAACGAAACTTTACAGGAATGATCAGCACCAAGCCTAGTTGTGCATATCATCGTCGCATTCCGGTTTACAGATGTTTGGTGGAGTTATGGCCCTTTAAAGGTTTTTGATACACAAACATTTTCCGGGCTAGTTCTCCTGAAAGCCTGGCCGGATTTTAACGAAACGACAAGGATGATCAGTATCAAGCCTAGTTGTGCATATCATCGCCATATTCCGGTTGAATGAGTTTTGGCAGAGTTATGGCCCTTTAAAGGTTTTAATAGACAAACTTTGTCCAGATTAGTCTCTTCTGAACTCCTTGCCGGATTTCAATGAATCCTGTGTGTGTGGGGTGTGGGGGGGGGGGGGGGATGATCAGTACCAAGCCTTGTTGCACCTATCATTGCCGTGTTCTGGTTGAATGAATTTTGGGTTTAGTTATGACCCCTTAAAGGTTTTAATACTCTTGACTTTGTACAGACTATAGTTCTCCTGAACCTCTGGCTGGATTTCAACGAAAACTTGTCAGGGATGATCACTACCAAGTCTAGTGGCGTATATCATCGCCATGTTCCAGTTGAATGATATTTGAAAGAGTTATGGCCCCTTATACATAAACTTTATCTTTAGCCAGTCAACAGGCCCTCTTGGGCCTCTTGTTTCAAACTTTTTTCTGATCCCTAACATTATTTTTTTTCTATTTAAAGGGACACACGGCAATCTTGAAGTCTTTATCAAGCATTAAAATTAGCCTATTGATTTATTAATCCAGTATCATTTTGACATTGAATCTGCTTGCAAATATTTAAATACAAATTTTAAGTTTTCAATTTTCTTTGTTATTCAAACATAGGTTATGTAGGTTATGTTTGAATATATTATTGGTGAAATATATTCAACAGTTAGTAATATGCAAAAACAATTTGCTTTATACTCTTCTTATAATTAATATTAATGATTGAACAAATGCAATTTATGTAGAAAAACTAACAGGACGCCCCGAGTTATTAAAATATCAAGATTGCCTTGTGTCCCTTTAACACTCGAAGTGGCAAAGGCAATTTTTTTGCGATTTATGCTGGGTCGAGGCAAATAAAAGGTACTGATTGGTAAGATGATTGAACATATGCCACTAAAAACATTTTGATATGTTTGTGAAATAAATGTCTATTTTCAAATTCAGTAAAGTGGTATGACAAAGTTCATTTTTCTTGATTAAAAACAAAGGTCATCTCATGGGTTCCAACAATTATGAGAATTACTGAGGCAACGTATTCAACCCAGACATTTTACAAAACAAAAGTAAATACCATGATTATAATACACATATTAGAGGCTAGCTAAAGTCTGACATGGCATTTAATTTTTTTTAAAACTCGCGGCATCCTGTTAGTTTTTTTACATAATTTGCATTTTTCAATCATGAATGCTAATTAAAAGAATAGTATAAAGCAAATTGTTTTTGCATATTATTAACTGTACATGAACATATTAGTGTTTAATTGAATAAAAGAAATGGCTTGGTTTTTATCCTTTGCACGGTACTTCATATTTACTGCTTTTGGTATTATACATTTTATACTTTCATATTCTGTATATATTGCAGACAGAACATGCTCTATTTATTGACATTTGTCTTTTTTACGAACATTTGTATGTATAATCCGGAGAGCACAAGAATTAACAAAACAAATATTTAGTTTGTGTGGTTATTCATATTCTGAATAAACAGAATATCTGGCCTATTGATGTTTTAAAAGGGACATTCAGCAATCTTGTGAGAAGATTTTTATGTATTAAATTTAGCCAAGCATAAAAAACTTCTTTTTTGTTACACTATTTTGAGTTTTTGTAAAATTGTGGTGTTTGTTTTGAGAAAAAATGAAAAAATCATTTTAATGCACATTTATTTTACTGAGACTGCCACAGTTTAATGCCCACCTTTTCATAATAAAGCACTCCCAATTTGCATGTGCATTATACAATATATTCTATATCAAGGGAAATTATAATGAAAGTTAACTTTATTTGAAAAGGTTCTAGGCCCATTTTGCAGCAAATTCTAGTAAAAATTTTGCTTCATTTGAGAACGTTCTAGGCCCATTTTGCAGGAAATTTATAGTAAAAGTTCACCTAATTTAAGAGTGTTCTAGGCACATTCTGCAGGAAAATATACCGGTAGTTAAAGTTCACTTTATTGAAGTTCTAGACCCATTCTGCATATTCTGAAATTAATGTAAGAAAGGGCCAAGAATGTTCACTCCTGTGGGCGACCTTTCTGCGTTTGTGCGCCTTAAAACTAACTTAGCTCAGCTATCACCAACTATCACCATCACCAACTATCACCAGTGATGAGATTGATATTCACATTGCAGATGTTCTTGTTGTCATGAATGATAAAGATTTCACATGTGCCCTTTTGTCACCAAAAAAATGCAATTGACATATAGACAGGTGCGAATCTAAGTGCCTCCCCTATTTTGGTGCTCACTCGGTGAATTAAAACTCGATAATCAACAAAAAGCAACAATTATCCTCTATTTAATTTGGGTCCTGGATATTTTTGTTAAGAAGGTAGGCATAGGCCGTAGGGTTGCTTGAAACATAGAATATTTTGCATTATTTTTATTACACCATCACCACAGCATACAGTACTGAAAGATTAAATTTGCTGGTATACAATTTATGAGTTCACAATTAATTACCTTTTTTGATATAACATTAACTGTTGCAGCATATTAAAAACCTGAAAAAAAGATGTACCAAAAAAGGAAAAAAGTGATTTATTCTTATATAAATGTTATTTACAGTTTAATACACTGCCTACAAATATGAAGTTTATTTAGCATACAATATCGAAAACACAGCACACACAACTTTAATATCGCATGAACATTATGTTTTTAATATTTCTATGAAATAACCAAAATGTACAAGGAGAGTATTAAATCCAAATAATGTGGCCAATGAGTGGGTCTACATTTTATATGAAATGAATTTATTTACTTTTTATATTTAAACCTACATATTTTTGGAAATCAATTACATAAGGCTTAAAAACATTTTTTCTATTTTCGTAACAAATTCGTCTATCTTCCTTTGATTGGGACCGTGAAGGTCATCGCGAAAACACACGACAATAGAAGAAAATACATATACGTCAACAGAAATGAATAAGAACATTTCCTGTATACCTTTAAATATCTTAGACAGGTCTGGGGATATTACCCCAACCCAATCACACATGTCTTGGACAGAAAAATGTGATTTAAACGCTTCCATTTTTTTCAAAATTTCCGCCATTTTGTTAATACAAATGGTTTGTCTAAATCCCGGGTACCGAGTCGTAGAATCCGGCCAGTCTATTTCCCGGGACCCGGAATAATTCGGCGTGTCAAACTCCCGCCTATCGGGGACCGTCTTTTTGTCTAAAGTCCCCTGTATGCCCGCCGCCCCCCCCCTGGGGCAAAATATTGATAGGTGCATTAGCAATATAGTCTTGAACATGTCACCATCGAGTCATGATCCATTTGATAGTTTCACTAGCAGTGTTCCACTAGCAGTGTTATTTGTTTTTGCAATTCTTGGTTAACAATATCATGTACATTAAACTAATATTGTGAAGCAGGATAGTTTTGTTTTCTGTACCTTCAATCCCAATTTATTTTAGTCTGCACACCATTATAGATCCCATATGCAACTAGCAAGTGTATAATTTAATGATTTGCCTAACCCTAGACACACATAGGCATTATGGTGGGAGGAGACACAGATTGTTTTGGCTCCCCCAATCCTCGTGTGGTTCCGGGGCCCCGTTTGGTTACGGGGCAAAGAATAGGGCCACTGCAGATCCTGTTGAAGGGGAAGGCGAAGGGGTAGAACCCCCGAAATTCATGTTCTTTTTATTTTTTGTTCATGTTCATTAAAGGTCTTCATCATGACCACTGCATTGTTTCAGGTGCCATCTCGCTCATATCACTAGAGCAGTGGCAGAAAAACTATAACGTGGCTCCAGCGTAAATGGAGTGTCTACAATAGAATTTGCTGCAGTTCAGGGTGAGAAGGTTCTAGGCCCCTTCTCCATATTTTATCTCGATGTACATGGAGGATGAGCCTGGCATGTTCATTCCTTTTAGGCGCCATGTAACCTTTCATGTGTTGGTGCGCCTTAAAACCCCAATTCAATTCAATTCCTCTTCCCCACCCATTTCCGATTATTGGACATGGAAAACATATGATCATAAAATCATGTGTGCATTTTACAATGCTGAAAGTACCTAATGAGTAATGAGTGCCATGGCCGTGTCACACTAAAGACTTCATAAAAATGGTACACTTGCTTGACATTCTGCAGATAAAGGGAAGTGCTAGGACTAGTCAGCCTGGTGTCAGTATACTGTGATTTGTTGGAGTATCGTACCGTGTGGCACACTATGAAGTTGAACGTATCTGTTGGGATCACTCCGTCCATCGTCCGTCATTCGTCGTCGTTAACTTTTCTTCAGACGACCTCCTCAGAAACAGCATGGCCAATTTTGACCAAACTTCACATGGATGATCCTTAGATAAATGCTTTTTAGATTTGTTAAAATTAGGTCAGCGCGACATTCAAGATGGCCGCCATTACCATATATAGTCGAAACCTTAAAAAACCTTCTCAAGAACTGCTGGACAGATTTCAACAGTTTTTCTTTAAAAATGATCGCCAATGCCTAGACTGTCAAATTTGTTGAAATGAAGTCCACGGGGTCAAAATCGGTAGTGCCCAGGGGGTCCGAAGTTTGTATATTGAGATTTTGCATGTTTTTCATAGACTTATATAGGAAAAAACTTCAAAAAATCTTCTTCTGTGAAACCACAAGGCACAGAGCTTTCATGTAGCATCAGCTTATTGCCCTCTACTAAGTTTGTTCAAATGGTGACCTTTGGGTCTAATTTGGCCCCGCCCCCGGGGTCAAAGTTTTTCATAGATTTATATAGATACAAATTTAAAAAATATTCTTCTCTGAAACTACAAGAGCCAGAGGTTTAATATTTTGCATTATTTTACTATAATATTATGGTCCCTTACCAATTTTGTTCAAATGATGACCCTGGGGTCACATTTGGCCCCGCCCCGGGGGTCACAGTTTAACATAGGCTTGTATTGGGAAAAACTTAAAAAAATCTTCTTTTCTGGAACTGCAAGAGCCAGAGGTTTAACATTTTGTATTTGCTATTAGGCTATGGTCCTCTACCAAGTTTGTTCAAATGGTGTCCCTGGTGTCAAATTTGGCCCCGCCCCGGGGGTCACAATTTTACATAGACTTATATAGGAAAAACATTAAAGTTTTCTCTGAAACTGCAAGAGCCAGAGGTTTAATATGTTGCATTTACTATACTCTTATGGTCTTTTATTAAGTTTGTTCAAATGATGAACCTGGGGTCACATTTGGCCCCGCCCCAGGGGTCACATGTTTTACAGAGACTTGTATAGGGAAAAACTTAAAAAATCTGTGAAACCACAAGGCACACAGCTCTGATATATTACATGTAGCCCTAGGGTCACATTTGGCCCTGCCCCAGGTGTTAACTCTAGCACCTTCATTTTGTATTTGATCTTTACCAAACTTTGTCAGTGTCTTTATATCAATGTTGTTAACACAACAGAGACCACATTTCTTGAACAATCTTAGCCAAACTTGCACAGATTGTATATGCATGTCCATCAATTTTTTGAAGAAGTTCGATAATGTGCCAGTATTCAGGTGATCGAATTAGGGCCATCTTGGCCCTCTTGTTAGCTCTACTGATCAAAGATCAGCAGAGCTTATGCCATGGTGCGGCGTCCGTCGTATGTCCGTCTGTCCGTTTACTTTTTTTGTAGCGACCACTCCTCTGAAACTATTGGATGGATTGTCATGAAACTTTACAGAAATGTTGCCCATGATGTCTGGTCGATCCCAGCAAAAATGCACATTGATGTGAAATTCAAGATGGTCGCCAAAGCTAAAAACAGACTTTCCAAAAACAAGTTTGTAGAGACTACTTCTTGAAAACTATAAGTGATATTGATATACGACTTTTACTAAAATGATGAGCATGACATGATGTTGGTCCTTGTCGAAAACCATTTTGATTCAACGTTAAACATGGCTGCCAGTGGTCATCTTTGTTTACATAGAGTTATATAGTAAAAACTTCTAGCGCCTACTCCTTTGAAACTACTTGACGGATTTTCATGAATCTTCACAGGAGTGTTGCAAAATTTTAGGTTGACCGGAAATTCAAGATGGCCACCACGGCTAAAAACAGATTTTTAAAAGCAAGTTTGTAGCAAATACTTCTAGAAAACAATATGGTATATTGATATGGGACTTTTTCTAAAATGATCAGCATGATATGATGTTGATCCTTATCGAAAATCATTTTGATTCAACATTTAAACATGGCGGCCGCGAAAAACATAAATCTGTGAGGGACTATCCCAAATATCATTGTGATTAAGTTTCATCAAAATCCTTCAAGCGGTTTCAGAGAAAATGTCATTTTTAACCTTTTCCTATATAACTCTATGTTAACTTTGAGGGGAGACTCCTTAGTTTCGAATGAATGTCCATGGGGAATTTCTTATAAAACAGAAATCTAAGAGATTAAAAGCCATGTACAGGCTAGACAATAAAAAAGAAATCCACAAATGTGGTGTTTTTGACTTAGTATGACATAATAGTTAATTTTGGTGTAAATAAACTTTTTGTACTGTAAGCGGTATAGAGGCTGTAAACAGAAACTAGTAACTGGTGGCTATGTTGTAAATGGTAGCTTTATTTGATGACTTCCTGCATTTCTCCATTCGACATAAGATTACGGGAAAAAAAGCCGGATAAGGTATGTAAAAATAGCATTTTTATGACATTTTGGAGTGTTTGTCATTCAATTATGGATGTGTTATATCTCAAATAAGGGACAGGTATATGCTGCCGTGTGTTTATAAATGTTATGTTTTCTTTTATTTGAGTGCTGAGTGGGTGGGGTAAATGAATTGTATTTGTAGGCAGAGAAACTGACTTTGTTGCTTTCTAACATGTATTTGCTGTATTTTGAGAGGAAATTATATGGTCTTTCAGGAATAGGGAAGGTCTGTTAGTTTTGAAAAATAGAATTCAAGTTATTTAACGTAATAAGTGTACATGTCTGAAAATAGTCTGAATTTCAAAGAAAACTGTAGATTCCGACCTTGAGTCGCCGTGGCGGCCATTTTGATTGTTCGACGATAACGAAAAACATAAACTTGATAGAGGCCAACCCAAGGAGCATGTAAATGATGTATCAGTAGAATGGCATAAGTGGTTTCGGAGGAGATTTCGTTTGAAATGTCTTTAACTTTGACCTAGTTTTAGCCATGGCGGCCATCTTGGATGACTGGCGGCCGCGAAAAACACAAATCTGAGAGGGACTATCCAAAATATCATTGTGATTAAGTTTCATCAAAATCCTTCAAGCGGTTTCAGAGAAGATGTCATTTTTAACCTTTTCCTATATAACTCTATGTAAACTTTGAGTCGCCGTGGCGGCCATTTTGATTATTCGACGATAACGAAAAACACAAACTTGATAGAGGCCAACCCAAAGAGCATGTAAATGATATATCAGTAGAATGGAATAAGTGGTTTCGGAGGAGATGTCGTTTGAAATTTCTTTAAATTTGACATAGTTTTAGCCATGGCGGCCATATTGGATGACTGGCGGCCGCGAAAAACACAAATATGAGAGGGACTATCCCAAATATCATTGTGATTATGTTTCATCAAAATCCTTCAAGCGGTTTCAGAGAAGATGTCATTTTTAACCTTTTCCTATTTAACTCTATGTAAACTTTGAGTCGCCGTGGCGGCCATTTTGATTATTCGACGATAACGAAAAACACAAACTTGATAGAGACCAACCCAAGGAACATGTATATGATATTTCAGTAGAATGGAATACGTGGTTTCGGAGGAGATGTTGTTTGAAATTTCCTTAAATTTTACCTAGTTTTAGCCATGGCGGCCGCGAAAAATACAAATCTAAGAGGGACCCTCCCAAGTAACATTGTGATGAAGTTACATCAAAATCCTTCAAGCGGTTTCAGAGGAGATGTCGATTTTATAAAATTGCTAACAGACAGACGGACAGACGGACGGACGGACAGACGGACGAAATGTGATCGCATAAGCCCTCCTGGCATTTGGCCAGTAGAGCTAAAAATCAAATTTAGAGCGCGTAAGAATCAACACGAAAGGTAAAAATTCCCCTAAAGGTAACAACCGCTACTAAACGTAACCATTTCAACGCTAAAGGTAACAACCTCCGCTAAAGGTAACAATTACCTCTACTGCTGAAGGTAACAGCGCTATACACCACAGGTGCCACAGTACCTAAAAGGAACCCGTTTACTCAATTTTCATTGAAACTATATATAGATGTTGAACAAATGTGTTACCTTCAGTGTTAGCCTTGTTACCTTTAGTGGAATAGGTCATTGATACCTTTAGCTGAGGTTGTTACCTTTAGCGTTGAAACTTTTACCTTTAGCGGTGGTTGTTACCTTTAGAGGAATTGTTACCTTTAGCGTTGTTACACTGTGTTCAGCAATGCTACTCGATTCGTTTTTTTTTTTGCATAACTTCGACTTCAAGTCTAAACATCTTGTATAAACTCGTATATTTAATAAATTGATTTTCATTCCAATAAATTATGTTTAACCGATAGATTATTATACAATTAACACATTTCTATTGTAATATAAGTTGCTACCTGTTGATGGAAGCAGTTTGAATAAAACTCTCGTCACGCAGTGTGTTGGTGCAATATTGCGTATGTGCTGTACTCGTTTAATGCTAGGTCTTGTAGAAAATGCCCACAATTCCGCGCAAAATAAGATTCTTGGTCATAATTGACTTATTACAACAATACATGTATGCACACATTGTAAGGTTCATGGAAGATGCCTAGAACCTCCATAGACATATGGCGAGACTCAATAAAATATTTTGTCTTCATATTTTCATATTCATGGAAGATAAACTATGACATTAATTAAATAATAAAAATATATATCCGCATATATGCTATGCTTTATATTAGGCAATATATATTTTAGTAGGCAGTTTCTATAGTTTCCGAATATAACTCTCTTTGGATAGTTCATGCTAAATAATTGCAATTGCATTTCTACTATCAAGCGTAAATAGTAATCTCACATAGTTCGAGATAAAATTACAAATGTGTGGAAGCTGTTCATACGTTCTCTTTGTTTAAATTCCTCTGGATTTAAAGTAGTTGTGTGATCATCTTTTTAGTTACTGGATATCTTCATTCGGACTGGTTTCTGCGAGTTTCCCATTAGTTGTATCGGCATCTGTTCTATTCAATGAATGCATATAATCTCCATCGTTATCTTGACTGCAGCCTTGGTGATCTGGTCCACTGTCGTGTATAGCATCGTTATCCTGACTGCAAAGATGGGTGATCTGGTCCACCGTCTTGTATAACATCGTTGTTTTCAGCCCTTTCGAGATTTGCATCCTTATTGAGACCAACTGGCGGGTTTCTTGGTGTATCTCTAGCTATGGCTGGTTCACTGATACGTATATACAAGACAATCGGTATATATTAGCAATAATCAATATTGTAAATTAAGAGACCACTACAGGGAAGAGAAACGTTGCTTTCGTAACGCCTGTAGACTCTTAATACAGGTGGATTTTAATTTTGAAAAATACAATTGGGAACTAAAATGTTGATCACTTACAATAGATGATCTCTTAATAGTGGAAGTTTAGTTGTAATTGTTATTTACCGACGAAGAGTTTTCGTTAACCCTTCTTCCGCTACATATACATATATAATGGACTGTTCTTTCTTCGAATTAAGATCATTCCATTCATGTTACTCGCAGGCTGATCTGAGTTTACAATGGACGCAAAGGCTATTATAGTCGTGCTTAGCGGGTTAAGAGATAATAAAACATCGTAAGCATATACATAAGTATGAATATATAATAAACACGTGGATTGTTTTTTAATCGATAAGCCATTTAAATCTGTAGGTAGGAATTTGTTTCAGGCTGTTTATATTATCCAGTCACAATCCTAACTGCAGTAAATACATAAAGTATATAATGTCGCGATTTAATAAAACATACTAGCAATATAGAATTGAACTTACCTCGTTTTATGATGAGACTTCTTTGAATCTAAAATATAAAAAAGTTATCGTTATTAGTGTGTCTATTTACAAGTGTTCTTGCCTTAACCACTTGCCAATATGTTATTTTTGTCAGTCTAAGAAATATATATTCATTAGTGAGTAAACCAATGCACAAAACGCAAATCTGCATCCATTTATAGTTAGATTATGGCGAAAACATTCGCTATATATAATAGCAATGCAATATTATGTGAGTAATTTCCACCTTTTGCAGTAATCTTTTTAATTTGATAAAAAAAGAAATAGGTTTGTAAATATTCGAGACCATTTAAGTAATAAGATAAGAAGATTTACTCTGTAATTTCCCTAAATAGAATAAAGCGGAAACTTAACTTAATTTTCATAATTAAACAGAAAATGACAGAATGAAACAATATTATTTTTATATTTTATTGCAAATGATATGTTCTGAATAATATGAGGTAACCGTTTCAATCGGATGGTATTCATAAGTTCCAGCAACACATTAATACCAACATAACATAAAGTTGGAAACATCACGTAGCTGCTAATTTTGGGGTGAAATTACGGGTCCCTAATGACGTTCAAAAACAGTAAGATGGCTTGTATTTTCATACCCTTAACAGTTTGTTCTCTTGTTGCACTGGCTTCTGCCAAGCCATTGATTACTTGCTTTGTGGTTTTCTATGCTTTTTTATATTATATAAACAAGATCTTAAATGTGTTTTACTTATACTGCCTATTAATGCTGCATTGTTTGTTAGAGAGGGATATCACTATTTACAATGTCCCGTTTTATTGGGTATGACACTATGGTAAGAGTGGGGTTTGGTGCACCCTAGAACCTGGTTTAAACCCCCAAAGGCCAGGTTTGCCAATGACCGTTCCAAGGCGGTAGCCCTATTGTCAACCCTTTAATGTTTGTGATGCCGTGTTTCAACGTGTAGTCATGTTTAAAATTGTTGTTTGTTTCTATGCGTTCTTTTGGTTGACTATGGTCGTCCTTGAATGCTATATTACCTGTTAGACTTGTATATCTACTTTTTATATTGGCAGAACTTGTGTGAGTGGGGGTTTAGAGTGGGGGTTGGGGGGAGGGGGGGGGGGTGGTGGTGGGGCGGGGGGTGTAATTAAATCATAAACCTGTCGGAATACAATTACAAATTGCTAACGCTAGTCATTCACAGTACGCATTCCCACATTTTGCGGATTTTCCCGATTCGCGCAACTTTTAAGAGGTCCTCTTTTCGGTATTTATAAGTATACTAGAATACAAACTAGAAGATATACAAATTGGTCATCAAAATATATAAAATACCAGGCATAAGGCTTAAACATTTAAGTGTGTTTTCCCGATTCGCGCAATTTATTTTACATGATATGCATGCAGGTCAGTCCGAAACAACAACAAACGTGTAATACACACTCTGGTCATTCCGGCTTGTCCCGATGCGATCAGCTGTCAGTTGTTTTTGATGCTTTGCAAATAATAACATGCTAACATGCTGATCAGCGCACAGTTTGCCAAAAATGTGAACATGTGAAACAACATTTAGAATAATATGAGAAACCTTTTGAGCGACCCATAAATATAAACTGTCTTACCTGTTATTGGTTCATCTTCTTTAAAAGCACCATCACTGTTTCTTTCCTTTATTCCTGCCTTTAGTGCCTGAAAAAAGTTTTGGTTATGCGTAATTCTATGAAATAGTCCACCTGCGTTATGTTATACATGTATTAGACAGATTTAAAGTCACAAAATGTCCCCAGAAAGCATTTAAAACTGTATTGTATTTGTATTTATTTACAAAGAATAATCATTTCAGTGGTCATAGTTTTATGTCCATTCAACTTGATATTTTATTGACACTTGAGTTTCTTTATAGTTATGTTTGAGCTCCTTTATGTCTTCTTTCAAATCAGAATCCTTATAAGGTATTCGATTTTTATTGGGATATATGCATATGCACGAGTTCTTCCGCGTAATAATATTGCGTGACTTTAGTAGCGCAATATTCATACGCGGAAGAACTCGTGCATATATCCCAATACAAATCTAATAACCTTTTCATTGCATACGCATTTTAAATTTAAAAACAACGAATAATTACAACAAAACAATAGGTTTTAAAATTTAATTTTCATCAAAAAAATGTCGTAACATCTTGGGAATTTTTCACAACGAAGCAAAAGTACTATAATGTTTACATCACATGACAAATTTCCTGCGACATAAGCTGTGAACTGCACCAATCCCTAACGAGTATGCAAATAGTAGTTCCAGTACAATAATTCTACAACACGTCAGTATGAACACGTCAATATGGGCTAATATAAACCTTTCCTGTTACATTGGAAGTAAACCAATCTTGTAAATGCGTATGCAGTAAAAATGCTTATATATCGCTGTTTCGCTGAATTGATTTGCTTTTGAACTGAAACACAGTTTAGCATGTATACGCGTAGACAATGCACTCAAACGTGAATTTAAAAGCCTTCGACAGACCCATAATGACTATCAATGCAGTGGGAGCTGTCGTACATTATATTTGGTTGCGATTGATTATATAAATAATATTTCTATTCAGAATATGTATTTATTTTTTTAAATTATCAAAATATCTTGAACTGCGTTGTGTACTTAGTATATTACATACTAGTAATTTACACTTTAAGCGGAATGTTCAAAACAATTTAGTAAATATGCTCATTCATTATATTGTTTATGATATATACTGAAAAGAAAAAGAAACGCATAATGGGTATTGCCGCTATAAATTGTATGTTCAATATGCTACTGCTAATCAAATGGTACAGGGCGACATTATGCCTGTCCTTCCGGAAAGAAGATTTAAACAGCACCGAACAAACCAATGGTTACCTCCTTAAAGTTTCATTATCGACAGAATGCTCATATGGCTCAAGTAGGTGAGCAAACTTAGGCTTTAAACGTTGCAATCTCTTAACATTAAACACAATACTGAAATGGCTTGACTTTTTCAAGCGATACGTCAACATTTATAAATTTCGTATAACAAAGTATATTTTGATTAAAAGGTCTACTACATGGCAGAGTTGTCATTTCTTTAATTAGTTGTAGCCCCTTTTTGTACAAAACACGTTAAGATATATCTGAATATTACGTGGAATTAGGTGTATGTAATAATGTAGTATAGGCAATTGTTTGATTATGCTTTTCTTTTGCCATTCAGTATAGTATAATGATTTTACATACAAATGCCTCCACATATTGATATGCATTCGTACTAATTATTCATGTTTAATTGTCGATACTCTGTGGCAATACGATTTTACGGATTGCTTTAAACTCGACGTATAGTTCATGTTTGTATTGTAGTTTTATTGACGTTGTATATTACTTTAAATGTGAACCATTTCCATGTTTCTTTTGAGTTTGCGCCAGCCTCGTGTCCATCCGCATGTCTGCAGCTTTTACAACTAAAGTATTCTGATAGACTTGACGTCCCTGAAATTTAAAATAAAGTTATTAAATATCACTGTACTTTGGTGATTCTGAGAGCTTGCCATCTTCGGGATGGTTAACATTCTGTACTGTTGCTTTTTATGAATATTGAGTTCTGCTCAACTCGCGGCTAGAGGGCGTGAGCGGTAGCTAGCATATTTCACTACCGCTCATGAACAGTTTCAATCAAACCGAGACTTCAATATTTCGTATGTGTCATGCTCGGCCGTTTCCAAAGGTCCATTGTCATACTCTTTTTTATTTGTGATTGTAATAGGATATTAGATATTGTAGAGGAGTTCTGCGTAAGACACGTTAAGCCGATGTTCTGACTAATGTGTTTTACTTCATGGACGTTTGCCTGGAACCTTAAACGCACTTGTTTGAACTTGTTCATTATAAAACCGAGTTCAGGATTGATTTATCTTCGGAAGATGTACATGTCTGTATTTGCCTTATCGATATTGATGTCAAGGTTACTGGAACTAGAACTAATCAGATTTTATGTTATGAAAATGGGATGGAATATTATCAAATACGAGGTACTTATATAAAGATTACTTATTAACACTTACAAACAAATGAATAAAACTTAAAGGGAAACAAAGCATTACTTGGATATTTTCAAATCCTTACTAATAATTAAATAATTCTGACCTATTTGCTTTTGCATATTACTAATTAGAGGTTAACATACGACCGTGGTGTATCTTTTGTCGATAATGGCACACCCGAGGGCTTTAGACCGAGGGCCATGCACTAGGCGTGCCATTATCGACAAAAGGCATATGGCGACCGTATATTTGCCTTTGTATTACATACACCTTACTATAAATGGAGAATAAGAACAACTGGTGCATTTTATGACAAAATACATCGACATGTTTACAAAACGGTACAATTTAAACGTTTAAGTAGCATAATAGGTAAATAATTATTTGACAAATAAATACATTACATTAAATGAATGTACTTTAAATTAGTTTTCTTCTTTGTCTTTCACTTTAATGATATATTTCAACGTTTTACCGTTGAAATCTCAACTGCAATTTTCACGCCCAGTAAGGGCGTGAAAATTGCAGTTGAGATTTCAATGTCCGCTCCAAAGCCATAGCGCTCCAATATGACGTCTTTGTAAATGCTTGATGGCGTTGACGTCTTCGCGTACGGACAGTCTGTTGCTACTGACAGTGTGTCGATTTTTCATAATCCATAATGGCACAGTATGCCGATTATGGATTTTGTTAAAAGGACTGGTAACCATTGTTTTTTCTACTTAAATGTGTTGTATTTATAGTAAGGTATGTAATAATAATGATTAAACGATGGTAGAATAAGGAAGAACTAGAAAATGGGACCCGAATGCCACGCTAAAGGGTTATCGGTTGCTTACAAAATAGAGTAACAAATATTTATGGACCTGATTTGGGTAGGAACATAATGGTCCCATATAGATGTGTTTGTATGAAGTTTGAATATTGTTGGTAAGGCTTTTGGTATGTAATTGATTTAATAAACAAGAGGGCCAAGATGGCCCTAAATCGATCACCTGAGTACTGGCCCATTACCGAACTTCTTCGAAATCTTATGGTCATATACAATATGTGCAAGTTTGGTTAAGATTGTTCAAGAAATGTGGCCTACATTGATATAAAAACACTGACAAAGAAAGATAAAAAAATCGGACAGGGAAAGCAGCATTCACGGACGACAGTCAACCACAAAACACAGAAACAAACACGCAAACAGACAAACGAAAAGGCAAAAGTAATAAAAAATGCAAACGACATCACAAACACAAAAGGGTTGACAATAGGGCTTCCGCCTTGGAACGGTCAGTGGCAAAAAAGGCCACTGGGGGTTTAAACCGGTTCTAGGGTGCACCAAACCTCACACTTACCCTACTGTCATCCTATTAAAACAGGACAGTGTAAATAAATAAATCCCCGCCATGATCTAATATCTAACCAACAAGACAGCATCAATAGGCAATATAAGTAAAACACAAATATGCTAGTGTAAATATAATACAAAAAAACAATAGCCTAGAAAGCCACAATGAAGGTACTCAATGACTTGGCAGAAGCCAGACCAACATGAGAATAAACCATTGAAGGGCACGACAAGACAAGATTGCAGACAAACTTCAAACGTCACCGTCCTTCTTGGCTTTAGGTAGACGTCATCATAGGGTCCACAGCCTGCCCGGTCATCGCACAATTAAAGAGGAAAGTATAGTGGGCCCATCACCAAGCATGCAGTGCGTTGCAAAACGGTAATCATAACCTCTTTTGAAAACCGTTT